>LZPO01076078.1:29352-54956 GCA_001675575.1 Neotoma lepida
TACTCTGGAAGAAGATCAACCCAGAAGTATGGTCCTAGGTGATTCTTAACCAATCAAGTTGATAATGGCGATCACAGATGTGCTTTCTTTCATTAAGTTCATTACATCTGTTTTACANAGCAAATGTGGCATTAGTCTTGTCAAATATAAGTTTTAGTTTTTGAGACTCTGTAGTTTTCAAGGTTTTAAGAATGCTTTCCATGAGCTATTCATTGGCAGATCCAAACTGCTGTATAGTTATACTCAGGTGGACACACACTTTAGGCAGAATGCANGTACAATGAGTCTTTGCAAAGTAAGATACAGTTGTCTGATTTTCTGAAGTTGAATTGAGTTATAATTTGTCACTGTGACTTGACTATAGTCAGACACTCTGAGAATGGGCACAGTAAGGAAAAGAATACTGTTGTATGACACATTTCCTGAGATTGAGAACAGGTTAAAGTAAGATGCCACACTTGTCTAAATCAGTAAACAGGTAGGTTCATTTGGGTAGCTGATAGAAGTGTGGGTGAGGGTTACCTGCAGAAGCAGGAGTAAGTCAAATGTAGCTGCATCACTCAAAGCCCACCCCAGCACGAGTGACAGTTCATGAAAGGTGGAACCTGAAAGCTTGCTGCATTAGTTTTAGGAAACCTGACAAGTTATAACCTGTNCTCAGGAAACTCAGATGGTCTCTGTTTTATCAGCTATTTTCCATTGCTTTTATAACCTTTGTAAGGGAGGTGCCTTATGCACCTAGTCAGTTTAAGGACCTTTCTGAGATATGTTTATTAAATTAGAAATAAGTTAAGAATCAAGTATTATTCTTTGTAGAATTACTGCTTTGATTATTTGAAAGCACATTATATCATAAACATATGCAAATATATGATTATGAGTTTGCTTTTGAAATGCACCTAGGGACATGTCTCAGTTGGTACAGTACTTGTCTTGCAATTGTAAAGACTTGAGTTTGATCTCCAGAACTTATGTTAAAAGCTTGGGGAAGTATCACATGCTGGTAATTACCCAGGAAGATCCTTGGATCCCATTGNCCAGCCAACCTAACCTATTGGGTGAACTCCAAGATCATGAGAGAGATTGTGCCAAAATAAGGTAAACAGTATTTCTAAATAATGACACCTGAGGCTGTCCTATGGTTTCCACTCAGAAGAGACTCACACATGCAAACACTTTCATATGTACACTCTCAACAGGAACANACACATGTATAAATACATAAACAATTGGCCACTCTTCCTATTACAAAAAATAATCTGTATCATAAAGTATCTAAAATATAATAAAAGCATAAAACGCCAATAATGTTTACATCTTCAAGAGACAGTCATTTTATACCTATTGCTCTGTTTTGATGTAGATGCACACCTCTGAATTAAGTGTATATACCCCTGCACACATATACACCACACACAGACACAAAGACACAAACAGGCAGACAGACAGACAGACACATGCACAAAGGAGTGCTCATGGATGACTGAATTCTGCTTGTAAATCAAAGTGTATTGTGATGTTATTGTCTCTGATTCCTATAAGAAAGGAAAATGATTTTGAATTAGACATTTAAAATCATTGAGAGATGCCTTGTACATTTTATAACTAATGATTGGAAGCATAGGTGCAGCAAGGGACTAAAATGTATAGTAGGGTTTTGACTGAGGGTATGTGAACAGTAACTGGTCAAGTGTGTAGTATTGTAACAGTGAGGGAATGGAGGGAGTTGTACATTTCCTTGTTCATTCTGGCTTACCACCAACAAGAATAGAGAAACTGAAACACATAACATGTACCTCTTTTTCTTTACTTGATGACACTTAAAGACATATTGAGAGGTTAGATGACATTTATTTGTTCTTTGNGTTTGNTCCTAATTTACTCTGTGTTCTACTAAGACTTGAATCTTGGCACTGCAGAGACAGCCACTGGTTACAAGCTTTTGCCCTTTGCCACATATGCAGAGAATCACTCTCAGTTCTCAGCATCCACATGGTGGCTCACAATTGCCTGTAACTCCATTTCCAGTGGTGCCTTCTTCTGTTCTCTCTGGGTACCAGGAACACATGTGTGTATGCAGACATGCATGTGTGCAAAAGACTTATATACATAAATCAATCAAAAATATTTTTAAATAAAGGCTTTCAATTTCTCTTTCCTAACTGCTTGCTGTGACCCTATATTTTGTGACAAACTTTTTTTGGATTATTTATTTATTTTGTTTTGTTTTTGAGACAGGGTTTCTCTGTGTAACAGCTTTGGCTGTCCTGCAACTCGCTTTCAAGACCATGCTGGCTCTGAACTCACAGAGATCGGCCTGCCTTGACATCTTGAGTGCTGGGATTAAAGATATGTGCCATTACTGCTGGGCTGTGATTTAAACTTTTAAAAGTCTTGTTCTAATTATTGTTGCATTTATCTTTTTATAAAATCAAGAATATGTCCATATTTGTAATTGATTTTTAAATTGTCTTTATTGGCACTATCATCTTATCTGAACATTTGGAGATCTGCATGCCAATATCTATCTTTTGTTCTTTCTTCCTTCCTTTCTTCCTTTCATTCTTTTCTTTCTTTCTTCCTTCCTCTCTTTCTTTCTTTCTTTCTTTCTTTCTTTCTTTCTTTCTTTCTTTCTTTCTTTCTTTCTTTCTTTCTTTCTTTTTTTCTTTCTCTCTCTCTCTCTCTCTCTTTCTTTTGATAGTTTCAGATTTAAAAAGAAGTAGAAATTGAAGCACAGAACATGTACCTCCCTCATATTCTCTTCTCTGTTTCTCCCAATATGAACAGCTATAAGAAGTTGTAGACCCTTATGATAGGAGAAGGGGAGACATAGTAGCCCAAATATGAATTTTTCAATAGCTTTCTTTGACCCCAGGAATTGGTAGTTTGTTTCCATTTCTTTATGGTCTTTTCTCCCCAGCATTAAGTTTTATTCCTCCAAAATATAGCTTATTTACTCTCACATGTGGTGGGTATCTCTGTACCTGTCATAGCACAAAGACCAGAGGAAGTACGGTGGCCACTTTCTATCAACAATTACAGAGACACAGACCCAGTCCCTACTATAGAAGGGTTTCATAGACACCCTTAGACCAATAGAGAAAGTAACCAAAGGACAATCACCAAGGAGGGCACACCAAACTAAAACAAAACCCCAACTACACTTCCAGTCCACAATCTCCACAGAACTGTGGGCTCCTTCTCCGCCAAAGAAGTCTGTAATGCTTGACACCCTACTTTCACTTGGTACTGAGCTGTTCTTCTGTCTTTTAGTTCTTTTATCTGATAGAGAAAAAGAACCCACCTTCTATCTAGTGTGTGTGTATGTGTGTGTGTGTTGCATGCACACACACACACATGTGCATTTGCACACACTTACCATGGAATCCATATGGAAATCAGCAGACAATTACTAGGAGTCAGTTCTCTGCTTCCATGGTGCTTTCATGAGAGGAACTCAGGTGGTCATGATTACTGCAAGTAATTGTGCCTATTAAACCATTTCATTGCCCCAGACATAATATCAGATTTAGAAAATCAAAGTTGAAGGGAATGACACACCAAGTCAGCATTTAAAGGCCACCTTAATGAGATATATTGGCATGCTTTCCATGGTTCCTTACTAGAAAAAGTCTGTGCCTTTCTGGGCACACAGTCCTTGTTAAATTATCAGAGCAAAGTCTGCTCCCTCCAACTTCACTCAGCTCTTTTCTCCACTTCAATGTTAGTTGGGATTAGTATATGATAGTCTCTACCTTTCCCTCCAAAGGAAATGTAGCTTAGACCCTGTATTAAGATGGTTATTAGTGATGTCAGTCTTCCACATTCTTTGTTTGGATTACTAAATAAATCTTTCTAATTGTCCCTCAAACTCCTCAGACCACTTTACAGTAACTGTAAAGAAGCATGTTCTGAGTTATTCTGTCCTTTATCATGGAAATAAAAGAAAGAGGTCAAAGTGCATTGAACCNAAGACCAGCATTAAGAGGCAAGATGATTGCTTTTTGGGAGTAAATAATTTTATGTAGATAACTCCATCTAAGAAAACAAATAGGGGCAAGAGAGATAGCTTGGAATTTAAGAGTGTGTGTGCAAGCATTATAGCCCTAGTTCAAATCCCTAGCACCAATGCAAAAAGCTAATCATAGTTGTATATGCCTCCATTCATAGCACTGTGGAGGAAGGAGAAAAGAAGAGCACTGCAGCTTGTAGACTGCCAGCCCAGCTCCAGGTTCAGTGAGGTGTTCTGTCTTAATGGACATCTGGTGGCCTCTTTTGGCCTTTGAATACGTGAGTGAGCACATGGACCACACCTTATGCACATATAAAACATGCATGCATGCACAGAAACTCTCTCTCTCACACACATACATATACACCACACACACACACACACACACACACACATATTAAATTTTGTAAATAAGTGAAAAAGCTAGCCAAGCAATCAACATACAGCAACATTCCAATATCATATCAAATTTAGATCTGGCAACACTGATCATGTACAGAGCTTAGAAGTGGCATGCTATATATGTGCCATGTTCTACCTTGTTTAGCTCTTAAATAGCAAAGCAGCTTTGTTAAGATCATTATTTTGTGAAGTGGAGATTCAGAGTAAATTTCCACTCAGAACAAAGATAATTTACATACATTTCTCATTTTATCATTCTCAGTTCCCTTCATAAAAGAATCTACACTAATCACCAGTTCTTCCTAATTCGCCCTTAAGTATGCACATGTATTCAGCCTTTATTTCCTTCTGTGTTCATTAAAACGAAACACTCAACCTGCTGATTCAATTAAAATTTGGGGGAGGTATACTGAGCTCATGCTTGTATTTTTTATTGCCTTTGTTTACCAGACACTTTACACTGTAGTTCATTTTATAAAAANCCTGGTTGCTACTACACAAAGGTGGGTATGAGTAACCTAAACTTTAGTATCACAAATTGGAGATTTGAAAAATAAGTAAGAGATCAAATACTTCACAGCATGTATATGTGTATGTGTATATCCGTGTATAGGTATGTTCATGTGAGTGCAGTGCCCAACATGGTGAGAACAAGGTATTGGGTTATCTGGAGTTGGAGTTACAGATAGGTGTGAGCCAAGTTTGGGTTCTCTGTAACAACAGCATGTGATGGTAACTGCTGAGCCAACTCAGAAAGGTCATTTTGATATGAAATGTTGAATGAAATGTTGGGTGTGTCAATACTTCTTTACATTTGTCTTGGTCACAGCATACTTTGAGACTTAACAGATAACACAGATTTCAGGTAATGGCTGATACAAGGGAAATTCATCCTCTCTCAGGAGAAACAGGCACAAAAACAATTAACATGATAAGAGTAGAAACTAATCCTTTGTTGTTATTGTTCTTTGAAACAAGCTCTAACTATGGAGATGGCCCAGCCTGGCATTGAACTCAGGGTCCCAGTGCTCCTAAGTGAAGGGTTAAAACTAGGGATCCTGTACCAAACAATTCCAGTTCTAAATGACTTTTTCTCCTAAAGATGGTTGGAAGAAGCAGATTAGAGAACTCCTTGTCATTGTACTCAAAACAAGCATTTTCTCTTTGTTTCGTGTTTTAATTTTTCCACTTAATATTCATGTTTGTATGAGCAATTTTCTTCATTTTTTGAAATCATTTTGTTACAACTTTTTATACCTCATAATGTGAAGTTGGATTGTGTATCCTTTGTTGTAGTTTTTGAACTCTTTTTGATGTGTGCTTTTAGTTTTCATCAAATTTTAGGGTATCCCTTTTGTTATTTCATAATATAAGAATAAATATTTCATATGCATACATATATGTATCTCTCTGAAGGATGAAAGAATGACAAATTTTTTTGTGTTTGTTTTCTATCAGAGTAACTGCTTTGAATTGGTTTGCTTGTCTAAAAGTTATTAGATTTATTGTTTTATTTATGAGTGTGTGGGATGACACAAGCATGCTATGGTGTGCTTATGGAGTACAGAGGACAACTTGTGGGAAGTGATTCTCTCCTTTCACCATGTGGGTTCTGGGGTTCAAATCTGGCTGCAAGTCCAGGAAAAACTTCAGTCACTGAGGGTGAGAGGCATTTTCAGAAAAAGTTATTCCCACATTGTGTGACATTTGAGAACTGTTTTCCTTAAAGTAACACACATTGTTCTTGACTTTTAAATCAATATTGTTTACTACTGTGGAGGTCTCTTGCTCTTCATCTACTTGTAGTAGAGAAAANTCTCATGGGCACTCATGCAAATTCCTGCAACTCTACATTAATGTGACTTTAGTTCCCTAGTTCCCCCTAATTTTCTAAGAAATGGCTATCCAATTCCCACTTTCTGTAAATTGAAGGTTCCATTCTCAGGTTGGTGAAGCTTCCAAACTCTGCTCAAGTTCATTCTGGTGTAGAAACTACACGTGGAGGGCTACAGACAGAGAGTTCCATATTGAGTCACTGACTTAGCATGTGCTAGGGAAATGAGTTTCATTAGATCTGAGATGAAAATAGAAAGAGATAAATAAAGAAAGAAAATGAGAGGGAGGGAGGTGGGGAGGAAGGATGGAAGGAAGGAAGAGGGAGTGAAGGAAAAAAGGGAGAGAGATTGGAAGAAAGAAAAGGAGAGGAGGGAGGGGAGGGAACAAAGAGAAAGGATAGAATGTAAAAAGAAAAATGAAAAAAGAGAACAAAAAATAAAAGAAATAAAAATATATTAAGAAATTAAAGAAGGAAGCAAGAGGGGAAAGGGAGGAAGACACACAGAGAAGAGGGGGAGGGGGAGAGAGACAGACAGACAGANACAGAGAGAAGCAAGCACCCATCAGTACAGAACAGACATTCTTTTGCTCACTAGATTGTCCCTTTAGCCTGTGAGTGACAGTAAGTGCTACCAGCAGTAGACTGTCTAAGGACAGCTGGCTCTGCTATGTTCTTCCATGTCTCATTACTACACTATCACAGTCATTTCAGAATACTCCACCTGTCACACAGTAAACGCAGAAGTCCTCAAATTACTCCGCCTTCCTTCTTAGTTATGATTACATACTCTACCTTTTGTTCTGTCTCAGCCAGAGCTGTAGAAGATGACATGGTATCCTCTCTACCAAGTCATTCAGAATTGCCATACTAACCCTTGGATATACACTTATGTAGTCCTCTAATACACACATGAGCCTCACATATATGATACTTCTGGCTAAGTGAAATTAGAATTCAGATTTATTTTATTTTCTGATCTATGTGGGAGTGTATGCATGTTTCCATCTGTGTGTATGTGTGTGTGTGCGTGCGTGTGTGTGTGTGTGCATGCACATGTATGTACAGTATCTGCAGAAGCTGGAACAGAGCTTTGAACTACCCAGAGCTGGGGTTACATGTGGTTGTCAGCCACATGATACGTGTGCTGGAAACCAAATTCTAGTCCTCTCCAGCTCCCAAATTGCAATTCTTAATTATAAATGATNAACATTGGAAAACCAATCAAACCTTTGTGAAGTAGAAAAATAGATAATTGAGTTTTACATCAGTAGATTCAATTTATTTTTAACCATTGCTGGGTCCAGAAGCCCTAAAAATATTCATCAGTCTCTCCTCATTCCTATTTAATTGGTTATTTTATTTCATTCTTTTCTTCTATTGTTTGTTTGTGATAGGGTATTATGTACCTAGGGAGGCCAGCCTTCAATTCACTATGTAGATGAAGGATAACCTTGAACTTCTGGTCTTCTCATCTGCACTGCAGGAAGTCTGTGATGATGGGCATAGAGCACTATAATTGGATTTTATCTGTTTTCTCTTCATTCCATNTTTTTCATCTTCTCTGTGTTGTCCTTGTGTTCCCCAAAGAAACACTAGTAGTCATAACGGATAACAAATGTCCACTCTCTAGAATGTTCCAGTATGAAAGGAAAGGTTCCGTGGGATTATCTGGCTTGAGACACATGGTCATCACATGCAACATGCTTGGGAATGGTTGTATACAGTGGCAGATTCTGACTGGTCAAGGGCATGGGTTCAGCAGATCATGCATCGATTTGCATTTTAATAGCACATTGTAATAATCATTATTTCTGAAATAAAGAAAATATTTGGATAACTGAAGTAACAAGCAATGCTGTGGGACTTCTCTGCAGTCTCACGCTCACTCTTGGCTTTGACCTTCCTGGCTCAGAACACATTCACTAAAANGACTCTCCTATTTTGTTTACAATACCACATTCAGTTTATTATTTTCCTTTCTTCTCTGACAAGTGCAAGTGGTTGACAGTAAATGGCTCAATTCCNTAGAGTCTGAATTATGTCTGACAAGAAATTATAAATATTTTGAGGTTTCTGTGGTGACACGGTGGATTTGAAGGTATCACCATGAGAAACAGTTAATGGATAGTTAGGATAGCAAAGAACAGACTCCATCCATTCCAAGGAAATGAAGATTAGATGAGTGCTGGAAATCACAGAGATGTGACAGGGCAACTGANGATGTAACGGAAGGGAATGCAGCTCAGTGAGATAGAGCAAGCATGAACTTTCTCAGCCACAGCTCCCAGATAAGGGTNAGACACTGAAGGCCTCGCTGATGTTAATCCATAGCCCAAGGAAAAGCAAACTGGAAGTCATACACNTAGGTCAAGCCCATGGTTTTCTTCAGATCCAGTTGAGGTTTGACATGGCTATTTCTGTGTTGTGTATCAGCATTTAGGAGGTTGATTTTGTCACCACTCAAGTCCTAGGCAGATGTGGTCAGACACCAAATAGGAGTCTTATTTTGTAAGACTGACTTAGACTATTGGGGTTGGAACAATGAATCATCACATGTAAGGAATTCTTGAGTTGATATAACAAAGCCACATATTGGCAGAAGCCTTGGGAGACAGTTAGGGAAATGTGAAGGAGAACTAAGACCAATGTGATGAAAGGTTCAGTGGTACAGGTTCAGCCCAGGCAGGGAAAGTATGGAATGATTGGAAGTTAATCTGATAGNCATGATCCTGAAGTTAGCAGGAAACCAAGATTCTAGAGCCATGTATCTGTCACAATATTCATTGATGAGACTTCAAAAAAAAAGCTTCAAAAAAATTCTTCAGTTCNACTGCCTCTCCCTCTGGCAGTGTGCTTAATGCTGAGTGGGTTTTGAAAGTGTAATCTTCCCTTACCCTTGAATGCATGTGGGAGGTACTTCCTGACTTGGTGCATAAACTGAAGGATCTCGGAAACATGGGAGAAACTTCCCAGTCTACAGTCCACCAGAGGCATTATGAGGAATTATTTTTTATTCTCTTGAAAATCAATGGGGATTGAGCTATCTCTAAGAAAACCTCAAAATTAAATGGCGATGATGGATCAACCAACAAATGTATAACCCACAGCAGAGGAACACAAGAAAAGTAAATTGTCAGAGAAATAAAATAAGAGAAAGCAATAAAAATATAAAAGTAAGAAAAGGAAAAATCAAATTACTCCACATGCTGATGATGATTCTACACTTCAGAAGGTTGAATATTCCACCAGAAAACAGATTGATGAGTACTTTCCAGGATANCCATCAACCTGCAAAAGATCACAACCATCTCCAAGGACCCAGCATCCTCTCTGTCCTCTGTAGACACATCACCTATGTATACACACAAGTGTGCACAGATGCACCAAATATCTATATAATAAAAGGAATCTTTTTAAAAAC
Organism: Neotoma lepida; assembly: GCA_001675575.1. Classification (NCBI taxonomy): domain Eukaryota; kingdom Metazoa; phylum Chordata; class Mammalia; order Rodentia; family Cricetidae; genus Neotoma; species Neotoma lepida. The sequence goes on from LZPO01076078.1 coordinate 39,025, forward strand.
AGATTTCCATACACCAATAAAAGGCTTCCTGAGAAAGAAATTTAAAAAGATTTCTTCATCATGATAGCATCAACAACATAAAAACTACCCAGGAAGAAATACAAGCAAGGAGATAAAAGGACTTCTATAATGAAAACTTTAATGAGCTGAAGAAGGTAATTGATTAAAACACTAGATGACATAATAGTCTCCCATTCTTATGGAGATGAGTTAATGTTTTAAAATTATGGATATATTGCCGAAGTGCCCTAAAGATTCAATCCTGAGAAAATGAATCAATGATTAAAGTATCAATAACTGACTTCAAAATATATTATAGAGCCATAGTTATAAAATAATATGGCATTGGCACACAAAGAGACATAGGTAAGATATATCATGGTACAAGCATAGGAGATTATTTTCTGTACAATACTCTCAAGCACAGGAAATTATGGCAAGATTTGAAAAATGGGATGATATAATATTAGTCATGAGCTTATGTCTGTCATTAATATTCAAATGCCAACAGAGGTATTCCCCATTTCTCCAGTCCCCATGTAGAAAATGGACCTGAGTTATCATGTCTCTTTAGAACTTTAAAAGTTATGAAACCACTCTTCCATTTATTCCCCATTTCCAAATGGTTACACAAATTCTCATAACAGTGCCACCAGCACATCAGGTGTTTAAATCCATGAGACTATGAGGAATGTTTTGCATCTAAAGCACATTATTCATCTTAAAGAGACAAGTAGTTATTTGTTAATCCCCATTTAGGTGTTGAACACAAGGCTTGGAAACAGATAATTCAGTTATGAGTGTTTTGCTCCTATCTTAAAAGCAGTTGTTCTCTGCATTTTGATTGGTTGTGGATTTCTATAATTGTCTGTGAATCCTACAAATAGTAGCTTTTTTGATGAGGGGTGGGAGAGCTATGCTTACCTGTGGGTATGAGGACAAGTAATATTCAGGTAGGAATTATCCTGGTTTCATAAAGTATCAGTAATAGGTTCTCCTGTAAGGTCTATGACCTCACTAGCCTTTGGTAGTTGGCTGTGTTTCAAATACATAGTCTCCCTGCTGTTGAGATCTTATATACAATGAGACAGCTTCTGGCTACTGCCAAGATACAAGTGCCACTAGTGTACCTTGGGGGATATCTTTCAATGCTGACCATTGTTTTGGTTCATATGCTTCATAACTGGATATATTGACTGTGTCCTTCCTGTGGCAGCTGTGTATCTTCTTTAGGTATTATGAAACCCAAACAGAAGGGAGGAGGTTTTTTTGTTTGTTTGTTTTGTTTTGTATTAATGTAATACTGGCTTCATTGAAGAAATTTGGAAGTGCTTGTTTTTAATTTAAAAAGTACTTTAAGAAATATTCACTTTAGAGCATTTTCAAAAGTCTGTTAGTATTCTGCTCTGAATCCATCTGTGCCTGGAACATTTTATTCAGAAGGCTCTTTTTTATTACTTCAATCTCCTCATTTGTATGGGTCCTTTTAGGTTGTTGATCTCTTCTTAGTTTAATTTTGTTGGTTAGAATGACTATAGAAATTTGTCCATGTCTTTTAGTTTTTCCAACTTAATGTACTACAGTTGTTTTTTTAAAGTATTCCCTTTCAATATTCTGAATTTCTTTGATAGCTATTGTAATGCTTTTCTTTACTTTTCTAATTCTACTAATTTAGGGCATCTCATTCTTTCTTTTGTTTAGTTAAGCCAAGTGTCTGTCATTTGCATATTTTCAAAGAATCAGCTTTTACATTCATTGATTTTTTGTTTTGTTCTTTTTTTGTTTCTTCTTCATTGATTTCTGCTTGCTCTAACTTTTATTACTTTTTGCCATTCAATAGATTTAGCTTTGGTTCTTATTTTTCTAAAATCTCAAGTTGCCTCATTAAGTCATTAATTTGTCATGTTTCAGAAATTTTAAATCATATACCTAGAGTTATATGTTTCCCTTTAATGTTTCTCAGGGTTTTATATGTTGTATTTTCATTTTAATTTGCTTCTGGAAGTTTTTAAATTTATTTCTTCATTTCTNTGTTAACCTATTCATCAGTCAGTAAGGCATTGTTTAATCTCCATTTGTTCATGTGTATAGGTACTAGAGATTTGATTGCTGTGTGTTTTATGTTTTATTGCATCATGGTCAGATAGGATACATAGATTTATTTCAATTTTTCCTGAATTTCTTAAGATCTATTTTGAGTCCCAAAATTTGATTTACTTTTAAGAAGCTTTCATGTGCTCCTGAGTAGAATGCATAGTCTTTTGTGTTTGAGTGGTATAGTCTAGAGTTATCTATTAAGTTCATTTGATTTATGATGTCATTTCATTCTGATGTATCTATTTTCATCCAGAATATCTATGTCTTAAGGAGTTTTGGGTATTGAAAACACCAGTTATTACAGAACTTGAGTTAATGTGTGTCTTCAAGTCCAGTACTATGCCTTTTATAAAACTGTGTGAACAGAAGTTTGGTTCATATATGTTTAGGATGGTAATGTCTTCTCGGTTATTTGTTCCCTTTTTAGAATGGAGTTCCCTTCTTTGTCTCTTCTGATTAGGTTTAATTTTAATTCTATTTTGTCAGATATTAAGATAGCAATGCCTACTTGCTTATTGTTCCCATTTGCTTGGAAAAAAATTTCCATCCTTTTACTTTGATATGCTGCCTATCTTTAAGTTAAGGTGAGTTTCTTCTTTCCTTCCTTCCTTCCTTCCTTCCTTCCTTCCTTCCTCCCTCCCTCCCTCCCTTCCTTCCTTTCTTCCTTCCTCCCTCCCTCCCTTCCTTCCTTTCTTCCTTCCTCCCTCCCTCCTTCCCTCTCTCTCTCTCCCTCTGTCTCTCTTTGTCTCTCTCTTCTTTTTGTTTTTTTGTTTGTTTGTTTTTTTGAGACCAGGTTTCTCTGTGTTACAGCTCTCTTGGAATTCACTCTGTAGTCCATGCTGGCCTTGAACTCAAAGAGATCTGCTACCTCTGCCTCCCGAGTGCTGAGATTAAATGNGTGAATTTCTTATAGGACAAAGATGGATTTTGTTTTGTAGTCTACTCAACCACCCTATGTCTTTTATAGAAGAGTTGAGGTCATTAATATCACTAATATTTAGCCTTCTTATTGAAAGGTGAATTCTAGTCGCATCATCTTATTTAGGTTTTTTTTTTCCTGTTTGTTTCTTAGTAATGTCTTCTGGCTATGCTTATGCCTCTCATCAATCAGAAGTATTACTTTCAGTTTTCTCTGTTAGGTTGGTTTGATGGAAATTAATTATTTTAGCCTATTCATAAATACTTTTCTTTCTACTTCAACTAGGGAAAATAGTTTTGCTGGATATAATAGTATAGCTTTTCAGTTGTGGTCTTTCAGAAATTAGAGTGTGTTACTCTGTGCTCTTCTGATTTTCAATAATTCCATTGAAATATCAGCAGTTATTCTTCTGGCTTTTCCTTGTATTTTGACTTGTATATTTTTATCTTTCAGCTTTTAACAGTCTTTCTTTGTTATGTATAACTAGCTTATTAGNTGTGATGTATGGAGGGAGAAGGGTTTCTTTTCTAGTTTTATCTATTTTATGTTCTGATAATTTTTGTGTTTGTGTGGGCATATCCTTCCTTAGTTTGGCTCTGTCTATGTTCTTGTTGAAGATTTTATCTATGCTGTAGATTTGNAATTCTTCTGCTTCATCTATGCTATGATTTGAAGATTTGGTCCTGTCATAGTGTTCTGCAGTTTCTGTATGTTTCTTTCTTGCATTTTTTAAAGCTCATGTTATTTGCTTGTGTGTTCTAATTTCTCTTTTTTATCTTTGAGTTCTGATATTTTGTCTTCTATTTGATTTATTCAGATTGTAGGGTTTTCCCCTGAGTTTTTAATTGGGTTATTAAGTTTTCCAATTCCATTGTCATTTGAAATTGAGTTCTCTTCAATACTTATAGCCCTTTACTGAATTCTGCTCTCAAATCCCTGATTATATTAATCATTTCATTTAGCCTTCTGTTTGTGTTTCTTTGGGTATCACTCAGGTATTTATTCTCTTTGAGTTCATTGTTGTTCCTGTTGTTGTTTTTAACTGTGATGTGCTGTGGAGAAGACTTTCTCCTTTACATACCTTCAAGTTTTTGATGTAGTTTATGCTTTTTCTTTTAATTTCTGTGTTCTGGCATTCATTTAGGTAATTCTCATTGGAGCATATTTCTATAAGACTGCTAGAGTTTCCAAGGAGACATACTATATTAATTTTTCATATTGGATAATTTTGTGGTAAGATGCAGGCATGTGAATTTATTTCATTATTTGGGTGACTTATGTGAGCACAGAAAGCTGTATCAGGGCATCAAATGTATGGACCAAGCNGATCTTGAAAGCTGGCTATGACACANAGGAAATGAAGTAAGTTTGACACAGGTTTGGTTGGGCTAGCTTACAGGATGTGAATTCTGGTTTTGACCTGCAGTTTGAGAATGGTATAAGCAGGGCTCAGCTGTCCAAGCTGACACTGGATATGGGATCTTGGCTAGATTTGAGATTTGAGGTATGTGCAACCACAGTAGAGTNAGGTGGACTTATCAGGCTGGGCAGTGGTGNAAGATGTGCTACCCCTCCTAATGTTTAACAAGACAATTTCATGAAAGAAAGATTAGTTTTAATTTTCTCATAGCATTGATCTTGGGTTTCTGTCTCTTATACACATCTAGATGTGTATAGCTGGGCAGTGGTGCAAGATGTGCTACCCCTCCTAATGTTTAACAAGACAATTTCATGAAAGAAAGATTAGTTTTAATTTTCTCATAGCATTGATCTTGGGTTTTACTACTTTATTTCATTTTTTTGTTTTGTTTTGTTTTTTCCAGACAGGGTTTCTCTGTGTAGCTTTGGCGCCTTTCCTGGAACTCACTCAGTATCCCAGGCTGTCCTCGAACTCATAGAGATCCACCTGCCTCTGCCTCCAGAGTGCTAGGATTAAAGTCTTGCACCACCACCACCCAGCTACTTTCTAACTTTACTTATAATGGCTGCATTAAAAATTGCTTCCTCTTTTCTACAATATTGTTACAAATAGAAGATTTCAACTTAAGAAGGAAGAGGATGAAGCCATATGAAAACAAAGCACTCCCAGATGTCACCAAGAGATTTTGTGTTTATAGGAATATAACTTATAAATATAAAAAACATTAAAAGCAAAGCATGGAATTCAAGTTCATGGTCCTCCCTCCAGAAACACTCAATTGAATAAGTCAACTCCAGGCGAGGCCTTTCAGTTTTCTCTTTAACAGTTTGCTTAATATTAATTTGATTAGGATATAATTTCATATAACTTGAGTAGAGTATAATACTTTATTAAATTATATCTGTTTCTTTTCCACCTTTTAAAAAGCAGCTATTATAGAATTTAAAAACAAGTATCACCTGTTGTAGAATATCATTTTTAGGTGTATTACTTCTGTTTATGTTGCATTTGTTTAACTTTGTGAAGCTGTGTTACTGTGACTGTCTAAAACACCTGATGCTCAAATAAAGATCTGAATGGACAATAGTGAGGCAGGAAAAGGATAGGCAGGGCTGGCAGGCAGACAGGATAAACAGAAGTAGAAATAAGGTAGAAAAGAAAAAGTAGCCAGAGAAGGAGAAGATTCCAAGGGCCAGGCACCCAGGCACCCAGCTACACAGGCAGCCATAGAGTAAGAGTAAGATTTATAGAAGTAAGAAAATGGGAAAAGCCCAGAGGCAAAAGGTAGACAGGATAATTTAATTTAAAGAAAGCTGGCAAGAAACAAGGCAAACTAAGGCTGGGCATTTTTAATTAAGAATAAGCCTGGGTGATTTATTTGATAGCTGGGTGGCAGTCCCCTCAAAGAGAAAAAGAGTAAGAAAACAAGCAACAACAATCACCGGCTGGCATTCTGTTTCCAACATTACCACCTAGGTTGTATTTAGTTACATGTGAGACAACTGAAAAGAGAAAAAAATTACCTATGTGCTTGGAACTTGGCATCCTGACAGGTAAAGATGTGTCATATTATAGGAGTGTTTTAGAGAATTCTGGTGATGTAACTTGTTCATTGCTGTTACAACATTATGGCATCTCTTAACTTGTACTTTCCCNCAGATTCACAAACTCCTTTAATACAGATGTAGTCGTTGATGCAAATATAAATGTTGGCATATGGTAGACTGCATATATTTTCTCCCTATCTATGTAGAAAAGAAGTTAACCTTGTGTGGACTTCTTTCCATCTTAACTTGTTAAAACATTCAAATCACTTCCTCACTCAGTTATTCTGGTAGGCCTGGACAGTAAACTGTTAATGGTTTCTTTCTCATAAACCTTTAACACATCTAGTACATAATACAGAACTACCTGACAGAATTTCTGACACAGAGACTTACTTCATACCTAACAAAGCTTTTGTGACNTGAGCCAATACTTATGTGATGGGATTTTCTTTTCATCAAGATGCTGATACTAAATTAAATAAATTCAAACAAAATGTTAAATTACACATCAAATGCTCAGGTGGCTATGGTACTATGATCAAAGTAAGTGTAGAAAAGTTAATTTGACTTGTCTAAATTAACAAAGTATTGACTTAGACAACTCTTTGACTTGTTAAGCTGAAGATTTCCAATCAGGTACTCAATAACATATTGATTGTTGTTTTAGTTTGTTTTAAGCAGAAACTCAAATCAGAAGTCACCTGGTTCACCTATCACCTATGTGTTGCAAGAAAACATCCAATATTCAGCCCAACTGTACATTTTCAGGTTAGATTCTCTTGGGCTGTGGCATGGACCAAAAGAAATGAGTTTTTGAAGCCACCAAGAAGTGAGACCTGGGGCTGGGGAGATGGCACAAGGGATAGAGTGGACAAAGTAATTGTGCAAATATGAAGTTTTGATACCTAGCAACTGTATAAAAGCAGGAAGGGAACAATGGCCTATCCACAAGGCCAGTGGTTGATAGGCAGAGACAAGNTATCCCTCAGGCAAGCTGACTAGTTAGNNTAGCTGAATCACCAAGGTTTGGGTTTGGGTTCTTGGAATAAGCCATCCTCAGGAAATGAAGTAGAGAATGGTGGAGAAATACAGACAACAAAGTCAACTTCTGGCCTCTACAAACAAATGCGTGTCCTAGGCATCCACACACATGTAAGCAAACATTTACACAGGCATACTACATCCACACACACCAAAAAAAAATAGGGGAAGGGTCTAAGAGACGTCTCTATGCTATCACTTCTAATTGCATTCTAACGCTTCCACAATTCCTCTTAGTAGGCTCAAAATTATCCATCACAATGATTTAGNGGTTCCCTAAGNAGCAATTTCATTGCTTGGCTCTCTTTTGGCAGTGGAACTATTCTAATTGGTAGGATTAAGATGAGCATACAACCCAGTTTTCTTAGACTATTCCTACTTTATATGTGCTCTTCTGCTGAAGTTACGGAGGACAGCATTTATTCTGAGATATCTCACAATAACTCCACTTTATGATTCCTCCATTCAGCCACATGCCGTTTTAGCCATGGACCAGGCCTGCCTGATTTCTTTCAATGGGAAGAAAGTTAGAAAGTCAGAAAAGCTTGCTGTATGTAACCTGCTCAGTCTCTCTTCTCTCCTATGTTCTGATCTCCCTCTCTCAAATGCTCATGCTTTCATACATGAACACACATAGAAACACATATAAGAAGACAAGTTGATTTCAAAAGAATAAGAGAAGACAAGAAAGCAGAAAGCTATCTTGTGATCTGTAATGAAAGTAGCACTGATGGAGAAAAATAATTATCTTCCAAATTAAGTCAATGCATATTTGGTAACTTGCAGTGTGTGATGAAGCAAATGTCATAATGTTTATGTGTTAAACTAAAGTCATATAATTTTGTTATATATATAAGCATGTGCTTATTTTATGAACTTTATAAGATATGTTCTATTATATAGTATATGTGGACATCAGAAGTTCAAAATTAGTTATGTCATTCTGAAATCAAGATATAAGCAGGTCTACTTTCTACTGGGGTATTTTGAAATACACCCCTATTTTTTTAATGTCTNTCTGCATTTACAAGGTCATGGCAAAAATCATTGTCCCTATTTCCATTATTCCACTANATTTTTTCATTTGACATTATTCCATCTCTTTTTAGAAGGATATATGTGTCCCTTACTGAGCCAACCTACACACATAATAATGAACAAGTTCCCTTATTCAAACTCTTTGACCCATTGTCATCATTTGACTTTGGGTGTCAAATTTGCATTTGAAACCCAATTTGATATCAAATGACCTTTGATGCAATGTAATTTATTCACTAGTTAGAGGAATGATGATATGAACATCTTTCTGTAGCATTATCAGTCTACTGGAGACATCTCCCTACTTGCCAAAGAGTTCTATCATTTCCATACATAAAAATATTCAAGGGGGCTGTAGAAATAGCTTAAATTACTTTTGCAAACATGATGACCTAAGTTCAAATNCCACACAACCAAATAAAAGCCAAGCATGGTGATGTATGGCTGTAACCATAGCTCTGGTAATCTGAGACAGAAAGAACCTGGGAGCTCACTGGCTGGCCATTCTAACAAAAACTATGTTTCAGGCTCACTCAAAGAATAAGGTCTCTCAAATAGAATAATGACTCTTAATAATAAGATCTCAGTAGAATACGGTCTTTCAAATAGAATAAGGAATCTCAATAATAAGGTCTCAGTAGAATAAGGTCTCTCAAAGGTGATCTCTGTCATCCATATGCACATGCATTTGCAAGTACAATCACAAACATATGAGCATATACAAGCATGCAACATATGCATAAACAAAAAAATGTGTCTGNAGTAGCTTCCATTACCAACAGAACACATCTAAAGGTCATCTGAGAACTGGATCTCAATTGATTTCCCAAATCAGATGGGCTTGTAGGCATGGTTGTGGATGAGTACATTGATTATTAGTTGGTAGAAGGGCCCAGCCCACTGGGAGTGGCACCATTCCCTTATCAGGTAGTCTTGGGCTACTTTAGAAANCTAGATAAGCATGGGCCAGCAAGTAAGCCAGCAAGCAGCATTTTTCTATGGTTTCTGTTACAAGTTATTGATAGACTGTCTGCCCTGACATCCCTCAACAAATGTTTGTGACTTAGCAGTGCATGCTAAATAATTATATCTATCAAAATAAAACTAGAATAGAAAATAAATAAATAGATTGAACTCACTGTATCACATTTCCAGAAGTTTCAAGCCATTTCCGTTTGAGTTGAATATAAAAATTTGGGTCTGAAAAGAAAGCTTAATGGTTAAGAGCATTGGTTGACCTAGGTTTGGTTCCCAGCACCAACGTGGTAGATTGCAACCATCCATAACTCCAGTTCCAGGAACTCTGAGACTCTCTTCTGAATTCTGTATTGGATATGCATGTGATATACATACACTCAATACAAGCAAAAAAAAAAACTCATACACATAAAATAAATAAATGAAAGAAAATAAATCATAAAATGTATCTAAGTATATTAATACATCTCAAAGTTTCTATAATGATTGTAAATATATGTGTTAGGACTTGTGGTATGATCTTTCCAAATGTACTGTTGTATTTTTTCTTTATTATTCTTCATTGGATATTTAAAGCTAATAAATATGTGGACCAACAAGAACAACAAAAGATGGGAGATAAACATAATGCCTTTTTCTCCCTTCACCCTGTCACCCAATCAGAAAATTCATAAGCATATAACACATTCAATATGGAACTGAAGAAGTAAATGTCTTTTGAACATCTAGACTGCACTGAATGCTTCAGGAATGAAAATTTTCTGTGTGAAGTGACAAGGAGGTAGGTTTGCTGGAAGGATGTANGTCATCAGAGAGACATTGGGTCCAGAGAAAAGTGGAGGAAGTTCAACCTTGCAAGAGTATCATGTGTAAACCTACTGCATTTAGAAACAATATCTCTTTCCTGATTTGGTTGTTAGAGTTGCTTGGTCTGAGTGGATTATATAGATCATGTAGGTGGTTTAGCTGTGGATAGACAAGTGTTATCCTTTGGAAGTGAAGCAGGAATGGAAAGAAACTTATGTGATAATTTCAATGATCTGGATTGAATTGTGAGAGGAAAGGAAAAACAGATAATAAATTAACTCCCCAGGGTGAGAGGCATAGGCGAGAATTGTTGCTGCTTAATGTATTTACATTTTATCAAGTATTAAATTAGCACTGTTTAGAAGGTTTTTAAGTAGATAAATCTATATACAGAAAGACATACCATAAAATGGAGAACATAATATCTCTCAAAGTCAGCCACATCTTCCTGGAACCAGTGGCTACTTCACCATCTATTGAAAAGAAGATGCAGACTTGATAAAACAAGTAACAGTGTAAGTAGCACGTTCTTCCATAGTGACCATGTGCTTAACATAAAACACAAAAACAGAAATTTGGAGGACTAAAAAGGACAAATACTGAATGAGAAAACCTTTCCATTTTTGGGAACCAACCACTGCTTGGTCTCCTCTGCTTTCATGAGGTAGTTGAATTCTTCTTATTGTATAACTTGATTAAAACAGACTTTGGTTTGGCACCAGATGAAGACTGAGTTGAAATAATTTTAAATCCTGTTTAGTCAAATAACTAACAGAGGCATCTGATAAGTGTCAAGCACTGAGACATTCACTCTGCAAATCCAGAGCAGTCAGAGGCTCACACAGGCCCCACAGAGAGTAACTGAGTTTTCAAACTCCAAAAGCAAGATGTCAGCTTCAAAGGCTCATTACATCTTTTCCTTTCTGGAGAAATCACAGCCATGTCTGGGAATCTTCTAAACTCTACCCCTTCACATGGTTATCAGGGGGGAAAAAAAGCTAAGTTTGAATGTAGGCTTCATCAGTAGAATTAACTTAGGAAGTATCTTAGTCACTATTCCACTGCTATGAGGAGANACCATGACAACAGAAACAGGAAAGCATTTGATTGGGGCTTGCTTANAGTTTCAGAGGTTTAGTCCATTATCGTCATGTCAGGGGGCATGGGGGCATATAGGCAGACATGGNAGCTGAGAGTTCTACATCCAGATCCACAGGCAGCCTGGAGATAGAGACAGAATGGGCCTGTCTTGAGATTTTGAACCCCAAAGCCCACCCTCCAGTGACACACTTCCTCCAACAAGGTCACACCTATCCCAAACAAGACCATGCTTTCTAATCCTTTCAAAGAGTATCACTTCCTAAGCATTCAAATACATGAGCCTATGGGGGCCGTTTTTTCAAACCACCNCAGGAAACAAGACAAAGATAATTATTTTATGTTTTAATAATTATGAACACTTGAAATTGAGTTAGAAACACAAAAACTTTGCTTTATAACTATAATGCAGAAAAATAAAAGTAGGGCAAACCCTCTTAAGAAACAAAATCACCAGTGCACACGTCTAATGATATACCCACCCTTTCCCAAATGCTGACACTAATCTCCATATTTGTATATTATTTTGTTAATTTATTTTTCCTTAATTAAGATTTGATTTATTCTTTCAAGTCCGTCATGCATTTTGACCATATTGACCTCACTACATATTCTCTCCTCATCTCTTTAATCCCTCCCAAGCCTTCTTCCTTCCCCACTCCCAATTCTCCTTTCATGATGATGTTGGATAGCCCAATGTATCTGAGAATGATCTAGAACTTGCTGCATAGTCCAAGCTAGGTTTGAATATGAAGCTCTTCTTCATCCTTTTCAGCATTTGTCAATGAGCTTATGCTACCACAGCCTACTTGCCTCAGTGACTATGGATTTTTATTTATCATAAACCTATGGATATAAAAACATACACACACACATAATGTGGAAATATGAAATATGTGTGGTATGTTTTAGCACTAATTAGTTATTATTTNTTGCCCTTCAAATTATTTTTAGATTCATTTATTCTGATTCATTAAGCCATGACTATGATTCATTTTACTTTACAAGAAAAGTTAGTTTTATGATTGTACACATACATAATCAGCTGATGAAGACAGTAAAACCTAAAGAAATAACCAGTAACCCAAAGCATGATTCTTTCATGCTGTTTAGATAAAGAATAAGTGTGTGAAGTAATAATGAGACACGTGAATTTCTAAAGCAGGGCACAGATTTCTAGGGATTTTTTTCTTTTCTTTTTTGAAAATATATTATTACATCATTTCTCCTTTTCCTTTTCTATCCTCTTCAATAACTACCATATAATCCTCCTTGTTTTCTTTTAAATTCATGTCTTCTTACATGTTTTATGTTTTCAAGGCTAGAGAGTTTTTTTTTTGTTTTGTTTTGTTTTTTTTTAAGATAGGTCTCTCTATGTATTCCTGTTTGTCCTGGAACTTGCTATATAGATCAGACTGGCATTGAACTCACAGAGACTACTTCTTTCTGCCTCTGAGTTTATGTTTAAAAGCATGCCATCAGGCCTAGCTCTAGATTTGTAGGGGTGCTNCTAAGAAATCGATAGGGAAAGAAAAGGATTTTTGAAANCACAACTATGTGGATTTTGTTTACTCAGTCTCACAGAACCTGTGACCAATCTTTTATGATCACAGCTTCTTCTAGGCCTGATNCAAAAAGACAGAATTGGTGAGCATGGTTGTTTAATTATGAATGACCCCCACAGGCTCACATGTTTGAAACCAGCTGGTACGTCTATTTGGGAAATATTAGGANGTGTGGCCTTGTTGGAGGTGAGTTTTTGGAAGCCAGGAAGTTTTGAGGTTTCAAAAGACTTATACCATTTCCATGATGCTTTATGCCTTGTGCTTGCCATTTTGAGTTGAGACATAAGTCATTTCTGACACCATGCAGTTATTCTGCCATCACAGACTCTTATCCTCTGAATNTGTGAGTGCAAGTAAGCACTTTCTTATATAAGTTGTATTAGGCATGGTGTCTTATCACAATAGAAAAGTAATACGATAATATAAGGTCCCTCTGCAGTCTAANATTAACCAACTACACTATTCTCATTGACCTAGAAGCCACAGGGATCTACTTGTCTCCTTAGTAATGGGATTACCATTATTATTACCCNCAACTTTTTTTCTACATGCATTTAGAAGATAAAATTTAGTTTCTCCTGCTTCTGTGTCAAGCACTTTATAGACTGTGTATTCTTTAAAATTNTCTTTGCTCTGAAGTTAAAGGAAAAGTTCATGGACCTAGGATCATGNCAAGTCTAAACCTACAAAATTTTTATGTCAAAGTCAACAACACAATANGAAATTGTGNTTCTATTGCTTCTAGAAAGGAATTTAGCTCATTGACATTTAGACTTTAATTCTCTGGTTCTTAGGATCATTTGATTTTTTGNAGAGAATTGGAGCTCATTTTCATTTATGAAGAGTGATGAGCATTTGAGTGNAGGAGGAANGAACATTAAGTTTGGAACAGACTGCAATCAACATACTCAATTGATACTCAAGCAGAGATGAATAATTAAACAGAAGCATGGGTCTGTAAGTCAACAAAATTTCTAGATTGTGTTTATCTGTATTTCTATACAAACCATTTTATAAGTTTATTTGCAGNTTTGATAATAAATTAAAATCTATNGAGAAAGAAAANGGTCTAACAATTTNTCTATATTAGCACAGATAACCACTAGTGTTATTAAAGGGTCTGGAGAAGGCTTAGCAGAAAAAAGTTCTGCATAATTATGAGANACTGATTTCAAATACCCATTATCTAAATAAAAATATCTAGCATAGCCATCNATACACCTGTGCCTCTAATCTCAGTCTGGTGGGGAGAANAGACAAGAGACTCACTGGAGATTGCTGGCTGACAGCCTATGTCCAGGTTCAGTGAGAGAACCTGCCTCAGGAGAATAAGGTGGAAAGTGATAGCACAAGACACCGCAATTCTTCCTCTAATCTCTACTTTTGCTCATCAGCATGCACATTCACACACAAGCACAGGCTTATACATCACATTCACAGATACACATGCATGCACACACACACACACACACACATACAAATGTTGCCATGTAGATTGTATGATATTCAGTTAGGAAGAAAATAAGATAAAATAGACTCACTGAACCGGAATGGTGAGAACTACACAATGTGTTACTTGTCAAGAATCTTAAATACTAATTTTATGTCAATGTCTCATGTAACATAGACTAAAACTCTTTAACTTAAAAAAATAAAGTTTTTTTTCTCTTGGGAAATATAATTAGATGGCAAGATGGGATAAAATTGACTTTGGTGTTGGAAAGCAAAATAATGATTAAGTAATGAAAAACAGACAATGACAAAAAGAGAAAGGTAGAATTGAAACAGAGTGCAGAGAGGCATGTGATGCTGTGTTAGTTTAAGATATGTCTGGTCATAAGTCTCCATGTCCTAAGAGACTAGGAGTTAGATTTCCTGGTAGGGACACAGATAGGAGCTAGGCAGCAAAGGTGGTGAACTTTCAAGACAGACAACTCCTTTATTATCCTCCTGACCTGAGACAAAAGTCTGGCACCTTNAAGACCTTGTAAGCTTTTTTTTNCCAGGGGTAGTGGTGGTGGTGCATANCTTCTTATCTGTTTGCCTACCAAATAATCTAATTCTTAGTCTCTCAGTTGAGGGGCAAGAAGAGCATGTAAGACCCCTTCAAGCTAGATTTGCNGACATTTTTTNAGTTGGCTGTGTGGATTCTGGGATCTAAGCTCTATTCTTCATGACTGANTGGGTGTCAATNCNCTTTATCCCTAGNTATCTCTCCAGGGTTTCTCTGATCTTATCATTTTAGACTCCACAATTTTCTGTGTCAATGTAAATGTAGAGAGAATGAGTTGAGGAAAATCCATTTTTCATCTCTACACTTCTGTTGAATGGGATCCCTCACACACCCATAATTATATAGGGAGTCAGAAACGTAGTTTCACTCCATTCCACCAAATCAAACAACCAAGAAAAAACAATTTCAGCAAATATAAACATTCTCTATCAAAAATCACTAATCACACTTTTTTTCTAGGAATATTTATTAAAAAGACCAATAAATAAAAAATGANAGCAATAAAAGCAAATTGAAATAGTAAGAGAAATTGATCCTTATTATTTCTTTTTCCATACTAGCTTCAATATTTCTTCTCTGGCTAATTTTCTCCCTTAACTTCCATTCTGTCTTCTCTCCTTCATCTTGAGTATTTTATTGTTCTCCCTCTTTTGACTGTCATGTCTCCCTTTACCTCTTAGTATCAGACATCATTATAAAACCAATCATAGCTGGTCATGGGAGGTGTGGAGGAAAACAGTAAAGAATGCACCTTTATACTGTGATTCAAGGAAGACAGACAAGGGAAAATATTCAGGCATGGAACAGCTGTTCCTCAGGGCCACTCCTAGGAAAAGAACTCATGGCCCAATATTAGTTCTCATGGTGATCAGAGTCCATGTCAAAACCCCTGATGTTGCTGTGAACTCCAATGCATATGGTCCATTCTTCTAATACCACAATGTACACCAGCTTTAAAATTACATCTCTGGCAACTGTAAACATGGAAATGGAAGATGTCAAAAACTTGTTTGACTTTGTTCACTAAATTGTTTAAAACATCACAAATGTGTACATACCAAGAATCACCTATTATAAAATGGAAAACTTGTTTAGCAATGCAAAAAAAAATTCCTTTTCTCCCACCTCTGAATTGTATTGTACGCAAATTCACGGAATGGAAAACAGACTGATCAGATTAACGGATCACTTAGTCATCCATGTGCAGCCATATTTTCTTTATTCCTAGTCACTTTGTGGTAACTAGAAGTCTACAAAGCAAAATAGATTTATGTTGGAATGTAAATGTGTAAATGATGTGTCCTTGTGTATGTGTGCATGTGTTCTCCACAGTTTGAATAGCTCTTTACACACTTTGTTCTTTTGATTTCTGATACATTTATCCATAGATGCAGGGCAAGTGTGAAGT
>LZPO01076079.1:29116-43692 GCA_001675575.1 Neotoma lepida
ATGAGCAAGGGACTAAGAGATCATGATGGGAGGGTGTGCAGAGATGGCCAACCAAACTAGTGGAGATGCATGAACTATGGACCCATGGCTGAGAAGCCCCGATGGGCCCTCATCCAGAGACAGATGGAAGCAGATGCGGAGATTCATGGCTGGGCACCATGCAGAGCTCCAGGGGTTCAACTGATGAGAGAGAGGAGAGGTTCAATGAACACNAAAGTTCTTTCTTAATAGGCTGTTTAGGGCTTCATTAAAATTACTCCCAAATTAAGGATTATGGTGAATTCCCACTGGATAAAGATGAAGGAGTGAAATCTCTTTCCTTTCTTACTCTCTTTTTTCCTTTCTTTCTCCTCTCTCTCTTCCCCTCCCTCTTCCTCTCCTTCTTCCTCTCCCTCTTCCTCTCCTTCCTTTCCCTCTTCCTCTCTGTCTTCCTCCCCTGCAGTGGTGGGAATTGAACCCAGGGCCTCACATATGTTAGAATATGCTAGGGCAAGGGCTTTGTTACTGAACAGCACTACCGACCCTCTATGAGGTTTCTGCAGGTAGGACTTAAATTGGCAGGAGCTAAATTTCGGAATATGATCAAAGCAATGAGCACATATGGGGATATCACAGATTTGGGAAACCATGAATCTTAAACATTTTTCATATATTTGTATTTATCTCTATTTACATGTAATTAAATAAATCTTTCCTCTTTGGTAAGATTTTACTCCCTGAATAGACAGACTATATAGTTCATACACCTTGTCTATANCCATTATACATAAGAGTACTTTAAAAAATATTGATTGATGTAACTGAGTTTCAGTGTCATATTTTAATTATGCAAATGCACGAAGAAATCCGAGACATACTGACTGCAACTATGACTTCAGAAAACTACAGTGCCTAGTCTTTTAAGAATCTTTATACCAGCTTCAAACCTGAAGCTGAGTTTTAGTCATCATTTAAGTCCACTTTGGGGTTATGTAAGGCTATTACTGGAAGCTAAATATAATGATGAATATATAAGTTTTCATTTCACATCCACCTTCTAAAGAACCAATTTAGCTTATCTCTCAGAAGCAGGTTTGATTCATTCAAAATATGCCCTTGGATATTGACTTTGGAGGAGGAAATCTGCACTAGGCTTGCTGTATACATCAGATGTTCACTGATTAGAGACAAAAGAAAAAGTAAATCATAGACTCAGCAGATCCCATGTCTTCTTCGAGAGGCTTGACCCCCACCATCATGTAGTTAATGTCTAATTCTTTGTCATCATTAATTTTTTTGTTGGTAAAATTTCCAAGACACTTATCTAGGACTAAATTTGTAAGATATTAAGTGAAGGATAGCTCTGAAAAAAATAGTGAAGTGAGCTTTTGTGTAGCAAGTCCTATGGCTAAGTATTTTCTTTTGAGACAGAAAGTATTTGTGGGGAATGGCTTTGGGCTAATATTTACTGACTTGTGGGTTATTTTGTCTGAAGCTATAATAGAAATTATTTTGTTTATATAAATAGATGTTTATGACCTGTACTACTAAAGGCTAAAAGGAATGAGAAAATGTCAAAATTACTATTAACTTGCACTAAGATTCAGTTAGATGGAGAGGAGATTGAAATAGATAATGAGCCATAAATTATTTTAAAGTCTTTGCAAACATTCACTTTGATGTGCAGATAACTGACATAGTTGGTGCAGAAGTATAAACAGTGTGTACTTACACGCTGACATTGCACTTGAGAGAGTGGATATTGACATCTGCTGTAGAGTGCTAAGGAGGCCTCCAAGTGTTCTATACTTTACAGCACCGAGTATTCTCCACTTTACAGTTTGAGCTTTAGCTGAACCTGGTATATGATTCGGGCTGTGCCATCTACTTGACTCCTATCATTATGAGAGTGGCCCAGGGTCTACTAAGTCAAGAGTAAACACTCAGTCCTAGATGGCCCGTGTGTGCTTTCATGAACATAGTATGGTTACATGGCCCGACTGTGTAGAGAGATGGAAGGTAGCTCAGTTCAAGGGAGGCTAGCTCCAGGTAAGGGGTACAGGCTTAGTGCAAGCCTTAGATCCTCTCCTCTGTATTTCCATTGATGCAGAGATGTGATGATCTAGAAAAGCCAGAAAAAACTCAAGGAGAAAAACATACCAGAGTTTAAAAAATGAGAGAGACATGTATTTTAAGAATAAATGTTTAATAGAATAAATGTTTAATATTGATGACCAGTTTCCTGCATGTGTACAGTTGCCACTTGGAACATAGAAGACAGAGAAAGGGTCGATTCTCTAAAACAACCGAACAACAAATCAGTCTAGCACTGAAGGAAGAAGAGCTATTAAAAGAAAACTTCAAACATGCCGAGATAATTAAAAGAATATTTTGGAAAGCCAGGAAGTACATAATTTTCCTGGAATATGGTAGAGATTAAATACGATGAATACTTCCAAAACAGAACTCATCAAAATAGAAAATTCTTCACTGTGGAAAAGAACTGAGGATTTGTACTGGACACATTTACATATTAAAAACAAAACAACAACAAAAAAAAACTGTGAAAATAATGGTTGCTGAAGAGAAAGACATCTCTATAAACCTAAACATGGTAAAACCAACACTTCACCATATGCCTGCAATTGGTGAAATGAGGAGTGAGTAGAGTTTGAATTGCTGCTGTAAAAGGTCACTTCATCTTTCCTAGCAGGAATTGCATTAGCTCTGCTTTTGAATCTTGAACTTAAAAGGACTCATGTCCAGTACATACTGAGAAAGATGTTTATCAACCAAGTGTTTATTAAATTACATAGAAGGATTATAAAACCTGAGATTTAAGAAATTAAATTTATACAGATTTTTTAAAAAATCATTAAAATATTTTTAATTTCAAAGGAATTATAGCATCCAATATGTCTTCATTATTATTTTATTTAAAGCTTTTATGCAAACACTCATGACACTGATTTGTAGCTTTCCTTTTTGCTCTGTCAACAACATAACAAAACTGAACAATCAAGATCATTTAGAACAAATAACAATGATGAGCAATTGTACAAGTTCCTAAAACACAATTTAAAAATGCATTTGAAGCTCATACCTACAGACCGGCTGCTCTCAGCATTGGTCAGAANCTTGATCTTGTAGTCAATGGAGAGATATAAAAGTCAAAGTGCCGAGAATAAGAGCTCAACCCTAAATGGGACAGCTGTGTTAGCCCACCACCACCACCAAGGCTTGGGGCACATCACAGAAGAGAAGGTGTGAGACTGTGAGAAATGAAGAGTGGGGGGAAGTGCTGTGAAACACTTATGGACATGACATGACATGACATGACATGACATGACATGACATGACACGACATGACATGACTATCGCAATCATGAACTCACTGCAGTTGTTGTTACCTGCACAAGACCTGCATGAGACCAAGCCAGGCAAACTCCCAACATAGCTGGGGTAGAAGAATCCCCAAGAGCCAACCCTTACTGAAGAACTATTGGCAGTAGAATGGGAGGGAGAATCATTCTTTATTGAGGCTATGACCACTGGTAGGTTGTAGCAGATCTTCGGACCACCAGCTCCCGAATAATGACACAGAGACTTTTTATTAATTATGAAAGCTTGGCCTTAGCTTAGGCTTGTTCCCAACTAGCTCTTAAAACTTAAATTAACCCATTTATATTAATCTATATTCTGCCACATGGCTTGTTATCTCTCCTTAGTACCATATGTCCAACTTCCTCTGCATCAGGCTGGCAAATCAATTCTTTCCCAGAGTTCCTGTCTCTGCCCAGAAGACCCACCCATCCTCTCCTGCCTAGCTATTGGCCATTCACCTCTTTATTGAACCAATCAGAAGGTGTAGGTGAGGTTAAACAGAAACATCTTCACACAGTGTACAAAAAGATCCCAACAGTAGGTTTCTCATTCTCCGGTGGATGGTCCCATACCCATGCACATATGGATAGCACTAACTGATAAGGACTTAGTGGGTTCCCAGAGAGANAGAGAGAGAGGGAGAGACAGAGAGAGAGATGGAAATGNGAGGGACTTGTTAGGACGAACATGGANTTGGAANNAGGAAATGGAAGAAGATATGATCACATTTCATTGTACATATGTATGAGATTCTCAAATATAAAAATTATTATATATGTGTTAAATATATTAACATAAGTACAAAAAATTTAATATATGTGTTAAATATATTAGTATTTTAAAATAGAATTTCAAATAAATGTGAGAAAATGGAAAGTCTAGGAGGGACCATGAAGTTTAAAATACACTGTCTGTTATTTGAAGTAAGTCAGAAAGTAAACCATTATTTTATTGATTATTTTTGAACAAATTTGTCATTTATTTAAGAAAAAAAAACTGAGACATATTTCTTACAGATTCCTGGAAAAGTAGTAGCAGTAATAAAAGTTAACTTGCCATGTGTCTATTGTAAATTCTTCATCTATGGTGTGCTAATTAATTTACTTCATACAGCACTTGAAATAGGTAAAGAATATAATTGCCCTGTTCTACAGATGAGGAAGTAGAATCAGAGAGCTTTAGTGGCTTGTTCNCAATCATAAACTGAAGAGCCAGAATTCATACACACAATCTGGGCCAAGTAGTGCTGAATCCCCTGTGATAAACCCTGTTTGTCCTAGGGTACATTACTTTCCATTTACTGATAAATTCTACTCAGAAGTTTTTTATTTAAACTTTTCCTATTAATGTTAATTAATAAATGAGGGTTTTATCTGTTTTTATTTTTATTTTTATTTTTGAGTATTTTTTTTGCCTGTTTTTTGTACTTTTTAAAAAAAATTTGGGTTAATAAGCTTTCTACACATTCTAGAATCTTCTGGTTGAAAGTATAAAAGGACTTGCCTAGTCTTTCTTCATCTTAATATCCCAAGACCCATCCCTGTGAACAGGATTNGTTTCGAGCGGGGTGGGGGTAGGGGGCATGGGGAGACATGCTCACTTGATGCNTGTGGCATTTCCTTCACAGAGCTATGCTGCTGTGATGCTAAATTGGATAAGCCATCAGATGACAGGTCAGGGAACTTCAGCTCAGAGACACCTGCTCACTGTTTCCTGACTTGGATGCAGCCTGTGATCAACCAGGCAGCTCCCTGGTGCTCATCTCCTGCAGAGATCACTCCTTTGAAGCCTCGGGGAGGGATCCTGTCAAGCTGCAGACACGACCAGACTGTATTTAGAAGGAGACGGCTGACTCAGCCTCTGCTGCTCCTGACTCCCTGGGTGCGCATCAGAAGTCTGTTAGCAGCCTCAGATGAGCCATTTGCTTGGCTATTGTGGCCTATGTGCAAAATGTTTAACAGTCTTAGGNGCTGTTTCCCTGAAAAACAATAAAATTTGTGATTAGACAGTTCCAGGAAGGGCTGGAGAGGTGGCTCAAAGGTTAAGAGCACTGACTGTTCTTCCAGATGTCCTGAGTTCAATTCCCAGCAACCACATGGTGGCTCACAACCATCTGTAATGAGGTCTGGCACCCTCTTCTGTATACATAATAAAGTGTCTGTTTTAAAAAAAAAAGATTAAAAAAAAAGTTTCAGGAAAGGGTAAAAAAAGCTACCCAGAAGATCCATTGCCTGTGTACCCCAATCTCTCCCTCTGTGGCATGAAAGACATAGAAGGGCGCAGNAGTCATACTGTCTTAGCTCCGAGAATGCACTGTTCGTCTCTCCGTGTATAGATGTGGGTAGTTTCCCANGGTTTCTCTATCAGGAGTGGCTGGACCAGGTTTGATGCCTTCCTTTCTGTCTCTGTTCTCTCATCCATCAGTGGGTCAAGTTAAGTGTCCTACATGAGGGCCTTGCACAGCTTGGCTGCATGGCTTGTGCACCAAACAACTCCAGATGGTGGCATTCCTATAAACTAAAATCAGATAACGCGTAATGGTGCTTCCTACCCAAGGCCCTTGGCCTATGACAGGCCNGTGGCACTGTAGGTTAAACTTCTACCCTAAATTTTGCCCATCAGTAAATTCGTAGGGAAATGTAATTGGCTTCTTGAGCCTCAAGGACAAATCCACAGAAATTGAGTTAAGAAATGGTCACTGATGAACAGAAAGGCCACTTATTTATTTGAACTATTATTTTCTTAGCTGTCTGTTATGGGGCCTAATTCATTCCTCCCTAAGATGCCTTATTTTACAAATTTATGGTTTTTTATGCAAAGAACTCTCAGGCAGACCCATGCTACCAGATCTTGGTGTATCAGATATACCAGTCTCCTGGTGGGCAATGAGGCTTGGTCTCCATCTGAGAACTCCCAGCCAATGCACAATAAGCTGATTTCTATAAGGATAGTGCACACTAAGGGCCAACAGCATTCTGAGGAAGAAACACAACCAAAAGCTTTGGGGTCCACATTTTCACCTGGCTTCAATACATACCACTTGGATCTTGTTATCCCAAGCTTTATTTTCTCAACAGTGAATTGATGATTGAACTCACCTCCNATTGTTTTCCTTCTACANTAGATATCTTATGACATTAGTTATCTTATTCTTCAAAGGTACTGCAGCTCCTTAAACCTCTCTCCTCAGAGATTATGGCTGGCCAAAAGGAATGAACACCAGGCCCTGAACTTTCCTATCACCTTGAATGAAGAATTTTTGTAATGATTCTTGTCCCTTGANGCCATTTGGTGAGGTCCAGGGACAATGTGGCTTGATTGGATACTGGGGTAGCAAAGGAAACACATGAGGGGCTTTGGAGATTAACAGAAGACTTTATCTGGTGACAGATTCAATTGAAGCTTTGTGACATTCATTACAAGATAAGCAGATGATGTTCTACAGTAATGACTCAAGAGACATCATCAGAGCCTTCCTCACCTGTAGCATC
The DNA here is from genome assembly GCA_001675575.1 of Neotoma lepida. Classification (NCBI taxonomy): domain Eukaryota; kingdom Metazoa; phylum Chordata; class Mammalia; order Rodentia; family Cricetidae; genus Neotoma; species Neotoma lepida. The sequence continues at coordinate 35,971 of LZPO01076079.1, forward strand.
CTTTACTGGCTGTGCAGTGATATGGTGGGAGAGTGGGTCATTAAGAACTCCCTGAGAAACATAATAACAAATGAACAAAATGGTCCGAACTCAATCTTTGAAGCAGGGTCTAATTCCAGTGTAATAAGCTTCCTACCCTGGCATCAACAGAGCAGCCCCACTGAGGAACAGGGACTCATGATGAGAGAGCAACATAGCCTATGCTCACTGGCATGGTTCTTACTGATCACAAGGGCTTTCAGATGCCACTGATGAATGGGAGGAGTNGGTCACAATCACTCCTCCTGAAGAACAAGCCCCCTCCCATCTGTGTATATATTAGTTGATGGATTTCAAGTTCACTTTGCAATCTGAGCAGCTGGGCTTCTTCCCTACCACATGCCAAGGCAACAGCTGAAGGCACTCGTTGCCCATTTGTGTGCTAGCCTTTGAGAGCCACATGTGGCATGACCTCTGCTTCACTTGAAGTCCTGCCCACCCAGCTGTTACCACTTAGTCAAGAGCCAGAACCTCCCACGGGCTATTGCACAGATAATGTGGCTCATCTTCATTTCCATTACACTGATAAGAAGANTGCTTTCTTCCTTTCTAGTCTTCCCATCATGCTCTGAGTGGCCACTTCCAGCAAATTAGGTGAAAGATGAAGAGTACAGGCAAATAAAATACATGAAAGAAAAAAAGAGAAAAAAAATCTCTCCAGAAACCCAGAGACTGAAAAGTCAATATCTTATAGCTAATCATAATTTTCTTCTCTCTTCATCCACATACAGAAAAATAAGAGANGACAACATGAAAGCTTTGCAATTTCACTAAAAGGTTTCTATAAAGTGTCAAATCTGGGAGAGCAAAGAATATATGTACTCAAAGCCATCTACCTTTGGCTACAATTTCCCCTCTATTACTCTTATTGCTGAAGATGAGTTTGTATGACAGCCTTTTCTTCCTAAAACCATATATTGAAATTGGAAAGTTCCAGGAAAAGCCAATTGCTTTTCTGACATAATTTTCTCTTCCTCATGCTGATGATGGAAAAAGGGACAGTAAACAAAATAGACATTCAAGTCAGGCTTTCTTTATTCTCCTGAGAGGGCAGATTTCTCTGCTCTAAACCTATAGGGCCATTTCCTTGGGATGAATGTGGGTTAGGAGCTCAAGGTGGGGAAACAGCTGTTAACTCAAAGTGATGGACAGGAAGGCTGATGCTGATGCTGAGGGGTNTGTCTCCATCACATCGGGGTTAAAANGAAGATGAGAAATCCATCCCTTCCTTGTTTCTCCAAGGTGGGGAGAAATAGCCCCAGCTGGTCTAGGATTAACAATCCTCATACCTCTGCCTCTGGAGGCTGAAATCATAAGTATGTACCATTGCAACCAACAGAAATCAATCTTTTGATGGGGATTTTGTCCAGAATAATGTTGAAATGAGAGCTACAAAAGAAATGCTGAAAAACATCCAGTCATTNCTGTCCTCTACCTCTTAAGAGTTAAAAAGATTTTTCCATAAAGATTTTCTCTTCCTGAAANAGCAAGATCCAAGACATAAGACAGACTGCAATTGAACAGCTGAGCATCATGGGATAGCTGAAAGAACTGTGGGTCTNATGATTTCCATCTGTCAGAGGTAATTCAGTTTGGTTTTTCTTAATTTCTGTATTAGCAATGAAATGGCAGAAACAGAGTAATANTGGCTATGCACTATGATCTGCTTTTCATGCCTGCCTAACAGGCTTAGAAAACATGTATATGATGCACTAGAGGTTAAGAGTCCCTAAACCTAAAATAATTATAAGATGGAGATATCAAACGGCCACAGAGATATTTCATTTGTTCATTCAACAACAATGTATTGAATGGCTATTGTTTGCCAAGTGCATAGAAGACATTTGAGGGTTGAGGATATATGTGTACACACACACCTTGATAGTANAATGCTTGCAGAGTATACAATAAACCCTGGGTTTATTTCCCAGGGTCATATAAACTGAGTATAATGTAGACACCTATAATCTCAGCACTAAGGAGGGGGAGAGAGAGGGAGAGGCAGAAGTATCAGAAGTTCAAAGTTATCCTATGACACACAGAGGAGCTGGAAGGTTCANAAGACCCTAATCTGCTNTCCCAAAGGTGGGAGTGAGATGTATTGGTAGAATACACAACCAAGATCCTTATATTTTTGGAACATGTGTCACAGAAGTAGGAGACTAGTAATTAACAATTAACATAATAATGGAGGAATTTCTATAGTATGTAGGAAAATGAAAAGCTCTGTAAAACTCTCCAGGAGGAAAAATCCACTAAGGCAATAGATAATTAGAATGGCATAGTGGGACAGAGGGTGTGTATTTAAACCTCTAAATGGGGAATTGGAGGAGCTCTGGTTACAAAGGTGTCACTTGAAGAAGAAAAGACTGGAAGGACTTACAGGGGTGGGGGTGGGGTGCAGCGGTGCTTTGGCCACGTGGGTATCTGAAACAGACCATTCTAGGAAGAGGGACGGTTCACAGAAAGACTGAAAGGTAGGAGCACACATGCCCTTCACCCTGAAGAGAGGGAGGAATATACTAGCTGTGGGAGAGATGAACAAGGCAGAGAGGAGTTGATTGTGTCAGAGACAGAAAGGTGAAAGGTCATAGATCTCCTGCTCCACTGCAGGGACCTTTTTCATTCTCAGTGAGTTGGGAACCATTGGGCATTTTGAGGCTGACATAAAATGAATTAATCTTTCATTCATCCAGTGACAGGATCATTTTAGGTGATAATTTTTCAGGTCCATCATTCAGTTTCAGCAGTGTTGCTGTTTTCACAGAACGCTTGTATAATTCTTTTTTTTTTTTATTGTGTTGTGATTTCATCATTTTCATAAAAATTAAGTGCTGGTCTTAATGCAGGTGGGATGGAGTTGGAAATAGCTGAATAAGCCATCAATCCTGATAATGAATTAGAATCCCGTGGGGTACTTTTCTAGCCTAATAATGTATCAGGAAGTTGTCATCTGAGTGACCTTGGAAANAGATCAAGACTGCGTTTTAGAAAGCAGAAGCAAACAAACAAAAAGCACAGAAAAAGAAATAAATCTGTGGCACCAGGACTGACCAAATTTGCATTATATGCTTTTAAATTTAATTTTATTTAAAAATCTTAAAANACACATACATAGTCACTGTTCACATTTATGGGGCACAGTGTGGCGTTCCTATACATGNACACATAACTTGCCGTCAGTGTAACTGCCATATCTGTTACCCCCAACTTCTATCATTTCTTTGGGGAGCATTCAAAATCTCATTAAGTATTTTGAAACACACAATAACTGTCAATCATAATGACTGTATTGACTGTATTAGCTACTTTTCACTGTGACCAACTTGCCTGGTAAGAAGCAATTTGAAAGGATTTATTGTGGCTCANGTTTTGAGGGGAGGNGGTCTATCATGCATAGGTAGGCATGGCAGCAAGTAGCTCCAAAGCTGTGGAAGCACGTGGCTGAGATCCCTCATCCCTTCACAATTTGGTGAACAGGACATAGAAACTGGGGATGGAAGCAGGGCCAAGCTATAAGCCTTAACCCCTCCTACCCCAGCAATACACTTCCTCCAGCTAGACTCCCACCCACTAAAGGCTACACCACAGCCTCCCCAAACAGAGCCAGCAGCAGGAGAACAAGTATCCAAAATCATGAGCCTGTGGGGGAAATTTCACATTTAAACCATTAACACTTTGCCCAGAACCCCATGGTCTTGAGGCCATCTCACAGTGAAAATTGCATTTAGTTCATCTAAGTATCCTCTGAGCCTTAATAGGCCTAACTCTGTTTAAGTTCATAGTATATTCTGAGTCTCCATCCTTCAATCTCTTAACTGTGAATCCTTCTAAAATTAAATAAAAATCAAGTCAGATANTTCTAATATGCAAGGACTCAGGGCAAGTATCCCCATTTCATAAAGGAGAGAAAGGAACACAGAAAAGAAAGACGTCACTAAAACAAGATTAAAACCCGGCAAGGCAAACACTACACCCTGGAGTTCCCTATTGACATCTGAGATTCATGACGGCATCTGGGTCTGGTAGACATGGGTGGCCCCACTCCTTCAGTTCTGTTGCATGCAGCAATGGTAGCCTTTCTCTTGGGCCATCTCTAGTTAGTACCAGAAGTTCGTCTCAGTGAATACCCTGCATTTATGGCATCTTCAATATCTTAGGCCTCCATGATAATTTAAGTCTCACCTTCATAGCCATACGTAGTGTCCTCTCAGAATCTCTGTGTAGGGAATTCAACATTGCCAGACCTCAGTGGCTTTCTGGAACCTTGGTATAAACCTCAGTGACCCTTTCATTTTTGAATCCTGCACACCTGCAAAACAATTACTATGTGGCTGATGCTCCCATGTTCTGCTGACAGCATGAAGTACAGATTTAACCTGGTCTTCTTGGAGTACAGCTGCAATGGCCTCTGGACACTTGCCTAGCTGAATCTGAGAAAACATTGTCCTAGACAGCTCTGCACAGGTAGAATGTTCTGGAGGATCACTTTGTTCAGGCTTTCTCCTTTCAAGTGAAAGCTTTTCAAATGGCTGTGTGTTGTTACTTCTCCCCATGGTGAGTTCTTACTGTAAGGACACCATTCCTATTGTCCTAGGGCAAAGCACTCCATTTTCCCTCCATATCTCTAACTCTTTCACAATTATGCCCACTAAATCCACCTTGTCTGCAACTTTAACTACATTCATGCTCTTCCTTTGCACAATTTTCACATATTTATGATCTCCTCCTCCCTCCCTCCCTTTTTCCCTGTNTCCCTTTTTTCTGCCCTCTTTTCNTCCCTACATCCCTCCCTCTTGGTAAATCCCATTAAAAGAAGTGCNTAGTGACCATGTCACAGCCTGGATATTATGCTCTCTTGACCAAATTTTCTCTACTAATCAACCAAGTCCATTCTTCTGACCATTTGACTTTAGCTTCACTCAAGTTCTCAGGACACAGTTCAATAACAAATGAAGCCTAGTCTTTGCCAGAAATGACCACTAGTCTGGTTCCTGGTGTCATCCTTGTTCCCTGCTGAAACCTCATTAGCACAGTTCTTTTATTTTCTCCATTCTGGTCTTCCAGACTTCCACGGGAGTAGTCTGTTGAGCTGTATATACTTAAAGCATTCTGGGCTCCTCTAGCCCACACTTCCAAACTCTTCCACATTCCCTCCATCAATTAGTTCAAAAAGCCCAAGAACCACACAATCAGGTTACTCATGCAACAGCAGGCCCCACTTCCCAGAACCAACTTTCTATATTAGTCACTTTNCTCCTNACTAGGATCAAGCACCTGCCAAGAAGCAACTAAAGGAGGTATTTTGGCTTATGTTTCAGTGTGACACAGACCATCATGGTGGAGAATACATAGCTATGCCTGGCTCCATGACAGCAAAAGCATGGTGCTTGGATTCCTTACCTTCTTACATTTTGGTAGAAAAGGAGGCAGAGAGAGCCTGAGACTAGCAATAGCACTAANCTATGAGCTTTAAGCAAAACCANCCCCTCCATGCAGCCCATTTTCTGCATCTGGGCCCCACCTCCTGATGATTGAGCAACTTCCCAAAGCAGTGTCATCAACTGAAGACCAGGAGTTCTAACGCTTAAGGCCATGGGGAAGTTACTCAAACCTAACTGTAACAGTGCTACAGACTAATAGAAGTCTTTCTCCTAACCAGCAGTACCCTGGTACCTGCTAACCATCCTTTCTCCCTTCCCCCTTTGCCCTTGNCCATTATCCCTACCTTTGATAAACACTATTCTATTCTCTTCTTCTGTGAAAGCAACCTCTTTGGCTTTCACGCATGAGTGTAATCATGTGCTGTGTTTCCGTGCCTGTATTATTCCACTTCACATAATAATCTCCTGGNCCATCTGTTGGGATTTCTTTTGTGGCTAAGTAACATCTTATTTTGTATATGTACCATATTTCCCTTATTCATTCAGCCACCCATGGATTGGTGGGATGTAAATGATGATGGCATAGTCAGTATAGAAAAACCATCTGGAGTTAACTCAAAGAACTAGAACTAGAAATATCATGAGATCCATCAACTCAACTACTGAATTTAGATCCAAAGGGGAGAAAATCACTGTATTGGAGAGCTACCTGAGCCCTATCCTTATTATAACACTGCTCATGATAGCTAGNGTATGGGATCGACCTAAGTAAATTTGATATTAAACTCACTGAACTAAAACCAGACAATATACTTATTTGGAATTAAAAGCACAAAATATCAAGAACCTTATGAACTCCTCAAAAGATGTCATCATATATAATATTTTCTGTGCAAATGAGATCTTTACTCAAACATGCTAGACTGTGGAAATTCCTCCTATTTTATTTAACTTATTGTTTGTTAGTAGTTTTAAAAAGCAGAGGTTGAGTTGTCACTGAGAAGCNATTTCTTTTTTATGGTGATAGAGCTTATACTTGTAGTGGGCTGACCATATCAAACCCTGTTCTTTTCCAGGTCCTCTGTGCGAGGCCACTCATCTCCTTGGGAAGTCACCAATTAATTAGCCACATTAAAATAAGAACAAATTAAAAAGCAAATTGTGCATAATAATAGGTGACAATTAGGCTTCTTCATTAATTGGTACATAATGACTATACTCACTCATGGGACTCACGNTGGCTTTTCTAAACATGGAAGCGATGCACAGCCATCAAATCAGGATAATTAGCATATTCATTACCTCAAACCTTGATCCTTTCTTTGTGTTGGGAACATTAAAAATCTTTTTTTCTAGCTATTTTGAAATATACAGTAAGTTATTTTTGTCTCTAGTCACCACCAAACTGTGCTGCAGAACATTTGAACCTAATCCTCTTAGCTGACTGTGTCGTTTCTATGCACTTCTTTACTTTACTGTCCGTTAGGATGAGGAGCAAAAGAGAGCCTGCCTGCTTTCCCTCAAATAAATATAATACATTGTTTGGTCATTTCAAAATGAGGTGTGTAGCTCTTAGAATTGTCATTACTAATCATAGTCATCACACTCCAGCTTCATGACCATTATCTACGACATTGTCACAGCAGTCTTAAAATGTTGATGCTATCACCCTTTCACCTATGATGAAACCCAGCTCCATGCCCGTCTGTCCAGCTAGAGCACTGCGGCATCCGGCTTACAGCCTCACTTCTGACTGACTGAAGGTGGAGGCTCTCATCTANTCTCCCCAACCTTAAGCCGTTTGACTACTACACCNGAGTCATTTCCAGGGGATGCTTAACAAGGTGATGTAGATGGATCATGACCATCCTTTCTCCATGTTTTCTCAAGATAAAATATTCTTGGAACTTGCACACCCATTGTCTTTGCTGCGAATGAGCATAGTAGTTCCCATTTCTCTCTTCAAATTAAATGACATAGATCTGTCTCTTATACACATCTTGGAACTTGCACACCCATTGTCTTTGCTGCGAATGAGCATAGTAGTTCCCATTTCTCTCTTCAAATTAAATGACATAGATGGCACCAGAGACTAGTCCATGGCATCAAAGATAAAAGAGGGGTGGGGTTTGAAAGCAGTGGTAGAGCACTTGCCAGTGTGNAGGAAACTGTGGCTTTGATTCCCAGCACCACACACANAAAAGAGAGAGAGAGAGAAATGTAAATACCTAAAGGAACTTTCATCTTCTTCCTTGGAAACTCTTTCCAGCTAGTCCTCTCTCATTTTGACATGGCCATC
>LZPO01076079.1:60803-74523 GCA_001675575.1 Neotoma lepida
AGCCAAGCCTGAACTGGCTACACCAATTACATACCACTATGGCCAAAACTCTTGAGTGCATGTGTGTATGTGAGGATTTATGCTCCTATGTGTGTGTATGTGTATACATGGGTACCATGTGTATGTATGGAGGTCNGAGGACAACCTCCAACCTCAGGTGTCATTTCTGAGGTGCCAACTACCTACCTCTTACTTATTTGTTTGTTTGTTTGTTTATTTTGAGATTGTCTCTTGCCACAGAGGGTAGGTTGACTACACAGCAAACCCCAGGGATCTGCCTGTCTCCTGGTCCTTAGTACTTCAGTTACAACTCATAGCATCATGTCAGATTTTTGTTGTTTTGTTTTGTCTTTTGAATGCCTCTCTGATCATTTAGGTTCTTACCCTGATACCTTACTCTCCATTTTTTATTGCTAAAAAACTGATTAGATTAACGCTTCAGTTGCCTTATTTTGAATAATGCAGATAGGAAACATGAAGTGGTCTGTCTTCCTGAAAGTTTGAAGAAAAGTACCTACAAACAAATGCTCTTACTCTAAAGCCATGGGTGCACATGCAGACTGCTGCCAGCAGCAGCCCACACCAGAATCACAGGTCANTACCTGAAACCAGGCTCTGCCTGCCCTCAAAGATTTTCATTTAAGTAATGAATTGGGGCCCACAAGATTCCTCAGTGGGTCAAGGTATTTGCTTCTAACTTGGGGCCCACTTGGTGTCAGGGAAGACCTAACTCTCCCAAGTTGTCCTCTGACCTCTACACATATACCATGACACATGTGCAACCCTCCCGCAGAATTAATTAATTACTGTAATAAATAGTGGATTGCCTTTTATTCCAGAAACTATCACTTGTTCCACAGAAGGCTCAGAATCTGTACTGTGTGGCTTTATCTCATTTTGTATCAAGTAATTGTGTTTGATTCAAGGAGATCTCCAGGTGCTCTCTGGGANGGCTTCAGAAATCAATACAGCCACAGCCAGAAGTAAATGATTCNGNTTTAAAATGGTCAACTTGATAGAGANTAGAGACAACAGCCTATGAAGTGTGNCTGAAGGCCACAAGNCCAGTCAGTCTTTCCTAGACATGTGGTTGTTAGAAATTGCACAGGCAACATTCTCCTTCTGCAAAGGAAAATGCTGATGCTCCCAAGAGCTTGCTTTGCTTTTGAAGAGGCAATGGGAAACAGCAATGTGATTGGGAGGATTAGCAGCCTGTATTAGTTATGTTTCTGTTGCTGTGGTGAAACGCCATGACCAAAAGCAACTGACAGGAGAGTTTGTTTTGACTTAGGGTTCTATANGGAGAGTCCTAATGTCCAGGAAGGCATGGCAGGGTGGTAGGAGCAGGAAGCTGACTGATCACTTCTTTGTCTCCACACAGGAAGTAGGAAGAGAGATCAGGAAGTTGAGTAAGGCTATTAACCCTCAAAGGTCACCCCCAGTGATGTACTTCCTCTAGCAAGGCTATATTTTATACCACCCCCAACTAGCACCACCAATAAGGAACCAGATGTTCAAATAGAGGAGCCTATGGGGGACATTTCTTAATCAAACCACCACCCAACCACTGCCACCCAGTCCCTAGCTAAGCCCCAAGGAGGAAAGAAAGCAGACTTGTTTTCAAGGAAGTAAACAATGGTGACATACAGATCATACGGGAATTTACACAAGTGAGGTTTGTAAGACTCCAGAATTTAACCCACAGGCNGGCTGGTAGATAGGGCTCACTGGGGTAAACAGTAGCCTGCTGATACTGAGCAATAAAAACTGGGAAAGAGAAAAGCATCTCAGGCACTGCCAGTTGGTCACCTGAGNCTACTTAGAGAGGCTGGGCTAATAGCCATGAAAACGAAGGACAGTCTGGAGCAAGTGGTGAACATAAGCATCTAATTCTAAGCCTTGAGTAGGCACTTCCTGCATGCTTGGTGATCTGATGATGGTCGCAACTGGCAGTGAGAGAGAGAGTTCCCCTCTCAGCCAGCCAGCTGCTGTCTGTTCTTCACAGACTGCTTGTCAGGCACTGTCCTGTGATAGACACAGCCCCACGATATCTGGTGCCAAGATTTGATTTGAAACCACATGGAAAAGAACCAAACAGTTGGTGAATANCCAGGTGTTTCTGAGTTACATTGCTATCGCCTTCGTTATCAGAGGCAAGGAAACTTGAGCTCACACGGTTTTCCTTAAAGAGGTCAGATGCTGGAGCAGCAGAAAGTAAGAAGGGGCCATACAAATTAACTCGATTGGAGTAATTTAAATCCACTTTATTTTTCTTTTAGCAATGATAGGGATTGAGCCTAGGAATTGTACATGCTAGGCAACTCCTCTACCAACTAGCCATATCCCTAGCCCTTCTTAAAATTTTTCTTTAAGTTTTGAGACAGCCTTGAACTTCCGAACTTTGGCCCTTGGCCTCCTACCCCAGTGTCTCTAGTATCTGGGATTACAGAATTGCACCATAGAGTATGTGGGGACAGGTTATTGTAACTTTGTGAAGTATTTTATTCATATATCGCCTGTGTGTTCGTGCATGCTTGCACATTTGTGCACCTATACATGTAAGGCCAGAAGACAACTTGGGAGAGTTGGGGTTTTCCTTCCTCTGTGAGCATTCTGGCAATTGAATTCAGCTCATTAGCCTTGGTAGCAAACACCTTTACCTGCTAAGGCATCTCATTGGCCTGCTATTGCAGCTTTTATTGGAAGTTTGTGTTGCTTAATTTAATAAAAAAAAAATCTTTCTTTAAGAGTAAATGTATCAAAGGACTAATGGCTGTTAAAAGTACATTCAGTGAATTAGCTTACTACTCTTTAAAATAAGCCATACATGCAGCCTGCCCACTTGCTTAATTAATCCAGTTGTTTTAGTCCTTATATAACTAGTGGCATTGATGATGCTGGACTGAGAACTGATTATGAGAACATCTCCTGTGAATGAGATATGTTGGNCTCCCCTGGCAATGATGCTCATTATAACCTGTGTTCACTTGCAGGTAGTGAAATCACCCTTAGCTATGNACATATNAAGTGTCCAGAGCCATCTTATCAGCAATGGGTTTATTCAGATACAATATTTATGCATCTGCTCAGCTCAAATGGAAATTTTAATAACAATTTCATCATGAATCAAAGCACTTACGTTAACAGCTAACTAAAATGGAATTGCTGGAATAAAACAAGCCTGGGTCCTTGCAGTTTTCTCTTTCATCAAGCTTTGTCACTGGGTCTCTAGTTTATTCCTTGCTCTGTTGCTCNGAGTGAAACACCAGAAAGCTGTATATGAGGAGAAGNNGGCACACTAGGAGAATACTGGGAAAATATGCCCTGAACAGAGAACACGTGTGCCCCAAAGAAGAAAGCCAGAGACTTCTAATCATAGTAATAATCATGACGAATCATGAGCGGTGAAAATGATGACACACAGCTTGCAGGAAAATTGCAGATAACAGAGTAAGAAAATATTTTCTTATGAAGCTAACCTTCCAAACATGCAGACTCTGCAGTAATCTTTGAGGGAAAGTTATAGAAGACAGGAAGAGACCCAGACTGGGCATTACCCTATTTTAAAGGCATAGACTATTTTAAGCTTTTTGGTGTTTTTAGTAACAGCATCATCAAGGGTGAGGCAGCTGCGTGAGAGGCTACAGAGACTGCCATACAATTGGAAAGACTGGAGGTGCTTGCGTCCCCAGCAGCCACATAAATGTCCCGTGAGGATGGTAGCCTGTCTGTGATCACCGCAAGTAGGACGAAGTGATTAGACCAACTGAATCCAGGAGNTCAGGAACCAAGAAAGAGACCCCACCTCAAAATACCAGGCAAGAAGTGATCAAGGAAGACACCAGACACCAATGTCAGGCCTCCACTCACACACGCAGACATGTGCATATGCACCCCCACCCACACATGCACCCACACATGTGAACCCACAAACACATGTCAAACACAAGCTATAAAATGGTATATAAACTGAAAGAAACAATATGTCTTGGTAAGCAAATTTTACAAATTAAAAAGAGCCAGGCTGGTGGTGGCACATGCCTTTAATCTCAGCACTCGGGAGGCAGAGGCAGGCAGATCTCTGTGAATTCAAGGCCAGCCTGGTCTACAGAATGAGTTCTTGAACAGCCAGGGCTACACAGAGAAACCCTGTCTTGAAAAACAAACAAAAAATTAAAAAGAAAGAAAACAAAAGGTAATTCATGCTAAGAGACAGCTCTTATCCCACATAACTGAAGACCACATTTAGGGGGCTGACATTAAGGGAGCTGATATCCAAACAAATGATAGCATATCAAAGGAAATATGTGATGTGAAAGCCAACATAAGAATGAAAGAAAACATTGTCAGTGATTTAAATGAAAGAAACAAATAGCAAAATTTTATTGGCTATGGCTTGGCAATATCATATAAAATCCAGGAAACCATTGTGTGCTCTCTCTCTCTCTCTCTCTCTCTCTCTCTCTCTCTCTCTCTCTCTCTCTTTCTCTCTCTAATAATCAAAAGAAAAAGTGTGTTTTGATCATGGAATGATGGAATCTATTCAAAGGACATAAGTAAATCAGAAGATAACACTGGCAATAAAGTATAGGGAACACACAGACAGGTTTCTTGAAAGACTTTAAATTTTTATTTTTATTTACATTTATTTATTTGTTCTGTGGGTACATGCAGATACCTGCATACACTGGCCCTGTTGAAGTAATTTTGGGGTGATACAAATGTATATTTTCCCCAATGTCTTGGTTTCTTTTCCTATAGCTGGGATAAAATCCTCTGGAAATAGAACTTAAGAGAGAAAAGGTTTATTTAGCTCACAGTTCAATGTACAGCCCATTATGTCAAAGAGGTCACAACAGCAGGAGCTTGAAGCAGCTGGTCACATCACAGTCATACTAGTGGTCAGCTGCTCTTCTCCACTCTATACAGCCCAGGATGCCCTGCCCAGGAAGTGCCCAGAGTTAAGATGGTCTTCCCATGTCAGCTAATGTAATCAAGACTAGTATGCCCAGAAGCCCCTCTCCTGGGTGATTCTACATTCTGTCAAGTTGACAAATGAACACTAGCCAGCAGCACATTCAGGAATGGCAGTTGGGGCTGCCAAATTGAGAAGCATNTCTACATTTGCAGATCTAGAGAGAACTAGACAAGGATTTGAGAAACAACTATGAACCATTTCCAATGAGCAGGTCCATCATACATGGAAGTGTGGCCCACTCAGACTCACACGGCTCCCCAAACCAGTGATGTTTCCCAGAAGGAAGGCTCAGGAGCCAGCCACACCTACTGAACAGTGTGGCACCTCTTCCNCTGTTCTNTANATGGTTGCTGTTCTCTTGACTCTCCTTCCCACTGGCTTTTCCCTTCATCATTCTCACTGGCGTTCAGACGGCTTCTTTGAGNTGAAGAGGGCTCCCCAGAAACCAAATGAAGCACANTGCGTAACTTAAGCAAGACCTCNATCAACTAAATGATATATTTGCACACATGATTTATTTTATCTTGTAATGTGACTCCACTTGATGTNCTGCTTGANTAATTAAAAATAAAGTAAGGAATCCTCTTACTTTTTNAATGCAATGTCTCTGGGTGAGTCATACTCTTAAATTGAAGCCTATGCTNCAGGCNANGGGTAAGTTTCTGTGAATCTGAAAATTGACACAAAGATANATTAAGAAAAATAGTTTGAGGTTAAATATGGTGCATGTCTTAGGTGGTTAAAATGAAAGAGAGATGATTCCATAGATTATTCTGTGAAGAACGTATCTAATTAAATTTGTCAGGTTGCCAGGAAAATTGGTAAGTCACCTACTTGAGCCAAAATGACAAGCCGAATTTTTAAAAATTGAAATATTATAGCCAGCCTGGTGGCCCAGACTTGTAAACTGGGTACTTAGGAGGCTGAAACAGNAGACTGCAAGTTCTAAGTCTAAGTCAGGTACACAGTAACTTCAAGGTCAGCCTGGGAAACTTAGTAAGACCCTAACCAAAATAAAAAGTAGAAAATGGACTGGGGATATAGCCCAGTGGTAACGTCTTGACTGATATATACAAAGTCCTGGGTTCAGTTCCCAGTATTGCAAAACAAACAACAANAAAAAACTTATTGGAAGAAGCAAAGCTATCATTAGGAACTGGGANGCTGTTAACCCTGTGTTTGATACAGCCTGAGGGCTTGATGTGGCTAAGTGGTGAGGCACACAGTTGCCTCTCCTATGCAAAGCCTTGGAGGGAGAAAAGGGCACACAGGGAGGCAGACAGATTTCTGTCTTGAGAAGCATCTGCTTCTGGTGACTCCTGGATTTCCAGGTAGCTTATTTCTTGTCTTGTCAGGAAGGGTTGGCTGTCACTGAGATGTCAAAACATTTCTTCCTGCAGTAGGAAGCTCCCAAATCCTATCCAGACTTTGAAACCTGCTGTGAAACACTTTTTTAAGATCTTGAGATGCTTAGGGTGGAAGATGCAGCTCAGTTGATTGCATCCCCAGCATACATAAAGGACTGGGTTCAAGCCCCAGCACTNCCTAACTATGNATGGTGGTGCACATCTGCAACCCCAGCACTTACGTGAAGGCAGAACTGGAAGTTCAAGGCTGTCCTCAGCTTAATGGCAAGTTTGAGACCAGCCTGGACTAATCACAACACTGAGAAATTTCAATATTCAGAAAATAGTCTCAGGGGTAGGGAAACTGCTTCTGCTNCCCCTGCTGAGGCCCAGCATCCTTCTTTGCAAGGCTGGTGATACCGACTATCCTGAGAGTTTCTCAAAATTCAACTGCTTTAGGGAGCCAGGATCTGTCTCTGTCACTTGTGTGGTGACTGAAGATTCTTCCAATAGTTTTAGTCTTGTCACAAAAAAAGACCTATACATGTAGTTCACAACAAGATAGAAAATAAAGCAAAAACTCATACAAGATTAAAAAAAAAAAAAAAACTATTGTGCTGGTAATCACATAAGTGGAAAGCAACATTTTTCTCTCTCTAATTTGACATGTGTTTTATAATTTGAATTCTTGGTGGGCATGAAATAGAATAGATGATTCTGGAAACTTTAGGAGAAAAGGGGAACTATTCTTTGGCCCAGTAACTCCACTGACTTTGTNCCAATGAGAAGATCACAGATGTTTACAGCAGTTACATCAAGTGATGTATACCATAGTTACACTGATAAGAAGAAAAACAGAAGAAACTTAAACAGTTAACAGTGGAAGATTAGTAAAACAAATTACAGTAAGTCCTAAAATAGAATATTGTACAACTACTCAAACAATCCATTATTTATTCTTAAGATGCTGAAAAATACTATCTAGATAATTCTAGAATAAAAGCAGGTCATAAAACAGTATATACGATTCTCTGGCTGTGACCCTTCTTTTGTCTTTAAAAATAAACTCATGAACACTTACACATACAAAGGAAAAAAACTGATAAACTGAGAAGAAATGTGTCATAATATCAGGGGCAGTTCTTAATTGTTGGGATTACTGCTGGGCGTGTCGGTCCACACCTTTAATCCCAACACTTGGGAGGTAGTGGCAGACAGATCTCCTCTACAGAAAGAGATAAGTTTAAAGTCAGCCTCCTCTACAGAAAGAGATTCAGATCAGCAGATCAGCCAGAGAAATATAGTTAACCCCACCTTAGAAAAAACAAAACAAAACAAGAAAAGGACAAAAACCTGATTGCTTATAAATGCTTTTTCAAAGTTTATACAAAATTTGAAATTTTATAGTTTGAACAGTATCACTTTGTGTGTGTGTGTGTGTGTGTGTGTGTGTGTGTGTTTAAAGGAGCTAAAAGGGTGTCTAAGTTTGTCGTCTCTCCAGAGATAACAGGCAGCAGTGATGTGGCTCCTCTCCCTGGAGCTGGCCTAAGCATTGTGATCTCCATGGTACAGGAACAGCATGAAGAGCAAACATAAAGAGTACTGACACATTTGTTCCCCAATCCTGGAAACCTTTTCAAAGACCAAAGCTTTTCAGAGATGCGGGAAAATAATCACCTAGTGAGTGTTTGTCTATCTGAACCCTGAAGCTGAAGCTGCTCCTCTCTTTTGTGTCACAGGTAAAGTTGCAGAGTTGGGGTCCAGAGTCGGGGTTAGAATTAAGTAATGAAAAATGTCCATCTTTCTTCTCATAGATCTGATCTGGAACTCATGAAACTGTAGAAGGTAGTACTTAAAGCTTCTCAGAGACAGAGGGAGAGAAGGGGGAGGCAGGGAGAAAGAAGAGGGAAGGAACAGAGGGGGGGAAGGGGGAGGGAGGGAAAGAGCGAGATCAACTCAGGCATATTATTCTAATAATAATAATAATAATAATAATAATAATAATAATAATAATAAAGCAACTCGGTTGTCTGTCCTCTCAGCTTCATTAAATCCAGTGCCGCCAAGGCTGCTGATACCAAACAGGGATAAAGAACAAAATCCTGGAAGCAGAAACTTTCCCACCNNCCTCACCCCGNCAGCGTCATTCACAGGTAAGGAGGCAGATGGCNCCCTGTGATGAGCTCTACCCCAGATCACACCATTTACAGCAGGTCCGAAGAGGACTNGGCTCTTCCGACTTCTAGGCCATTTTCATTCAACTACAATATACTGTTTCTCAGTGTAAAATGTCTCATCCGATCCATTTTATTTATGTTTCTAGTCTTAGAATGGCCCCATTGAGCACAGGAAATGAGCCCAGGTGACAGTCACAGTAAATAGCACATTCTGTAAAGACACTATCATTCTGAGTAATGTGCTTTTTTTTTCCCACGCTGAAAGATTATTTTCACTTCAAACATTGTAAAACACCTTTTGGAGTTAATTATAAAAAGACTTACAGGTCATCATTTTCCAGAATACACTCTTGCCAGCAAATTCTAGATGTATTTTAAGAAATAATATATAGAAAAAGGATGACTGCTTACAGCTGAANGTTGCAGACTTTCTACAGTTATCAAATATTTATTACATATAATTTTCATAGCCTGATATAAGAGATTAAAAGCACAAAACACAAGGGGCCAGCAAGATGGCACTCTATAATGCCACATCTCCAGCCTAGTTGGGAATTTTTTCCCCAGAAAAATCCTGAACCTGGCTTTTTGGAGGCTCTCCCCATTTTGTTCACCAGTCTTGAGGTGTATATATCACAGGTACACACACTTAAACACATGTGTTTTGCTGTTGTTCACTTCACTTTCTGAACAGTGGAGGGTGTCTGCCTTGATGAAATTGTCAACATCCTTAATTTGCCATGGGACAGTCTATTTAATTGGGGGGCTTATTGGGCAAACCACCTGGGAAAGGCAGAGGAATGCACGCAGGGGAATTACATAATTTTCTTCTAGGGAGTTAATCCCNTAGAGGAGAGGACAAATGTGCTTTTGACAATAGTAATGATGGCCAGTTATTGAACTGATAGTACTCATCNTGAGCAATGGCTGATTATGTCATCATTCCTATCACCTTACATNTTAAAGGTAGAAAGTAGTGGGTGGTTAATTCTCCAACCAGGCCACTAGGAAAGTTCCTTGGAGTCATGTATATCCTTTACAATGGTGAAACCATAATAGATCCNGATATTAATGCATCCCTAAAGGTAGGTAATAGCTACATTTTTCTTTTCACTCTCAACCAACAGTCATACACAATGGTGAATGAGTATGCAAATATGGCCATGATGGTGAGCTACCAGGGAAACTTAGTGACTCCCTAGGTTCCTTTTTAGCGTCCCCCAATTGTTAACATTAGGCAAATATGACCAAGTACAAGATGACAGGAGAAACATAAGTTTTTAGAAATGTCAACTTGGAAGGAATAGCTGTTCTTAAATAGAAATATTGAGTGTCTGCCATGTGTGGTACCCAGGAATCACTGATAACCACAGACAGTTGGAAGCAGTGGCACGATGTGGTGTTGCCCCCCTGTTAGACAATTGCTCTGTTTTTGAAAGTTTGACTTGTGGGTGGGTCAGGGATAGTTGAGCCACAGGGATGGCAAATCTGGAGGGTGTAATGGGGAGCAGGGAATGGGAAGTCCATGATGGTGCAGGTTGGCAGGGATCTGGCTTAGTTGAGGGATGCTCAGAAGTAGAAATTGGCTCAAATTCCTTTTTCAAATCAGCTGCTTTCCTTCTTAGGATGTCCACCACAGTGATCCTTTTCCCACCTGGAAGCTCCATTCAGTTCTCTCACAAGCATCATATACATACTGTGTGTCACAGGCAAGGTACTACCAGGATCTACGTTCAGATATGGATGTCATTATGTTGTTTGCCTTTGGCAAGTCACTTAACTTCACTGGTCCCTGTTTTCATCTCTGAGGGTTTGGTAGCAATGTCTGAGGGTCAGGGGTGTTAGATATGGAACATGAGACTGAATGCATGACTGAATGAACACATGCCCAATAACTGGTCCTGTTTCACTCGAGTAGTGTTTTTATTCAAGTTACTGGTCTTAAACACCACGAGGAAAGGTGGTGTCTTATGTCCAGCATATGCTGCNAGTTGAAAGGCAATAAATGTGTTGAATTAGCTCATTGTTAATTGAATTAAGTTGCCCCAAATGTCTATTGGTAGAAAAATATCTTTTTTTTTTAAAGTGGATGTAGACTATACAATGCTTTGCCACTCCAGAATCAAAGATACATTTATTTTAAAACTGACGCAGGGTAAAACACTTTTTAATTTTATTTAGTTTTGACAAATTGGTGACAATAACCTCCACCATTGGATCAAAATGAGACCTTTACTGCTGTGTGCCCCGACCTTGGTAATGCCAAATTAGTTGTTCGAGAAAAAATGCAAAGACAGTGGGCAATGGACAGAAGACTCTCCACACCCCTATTTCCACATTCACATTCCACTTACTGCACTGCAAGGGATCAAAGCAACCAAGCTGCATTTCCACAGGTAACTGAAACATTAAAAAGAGTAAGGACTAAAGGCCTCATTGTGAGGAACAAGTTTTTCGACGAAATCAGAACTTTTTTTTTTCTATTCCCATCAAGGAGAATAAGAAAGTATGAGGTGGAGAAATAGTCCCATGACACACCTTCATGGAGAACAAAACCTCCCTTTCTGGCAGGTACTGAAAAACATAACAAATGAAGTATGTGGGCAGTGAATAAGAACCAACAGATTAAATATATTAAATATATATTCTGATATTGTGGGGGAGTGGGGGCAAAACACTTCACCACACAACTGCCATGACAAGCTTAGAGGCCCAGACACAGCTTCTGTAACAGGCTTACTGACAGGTGACACCCAGATCCAGAACAAGTCATGATCTGACCCCACCCAGGGAGGGCCTGCATCTAAGGGGAAACACCTGATATTCCAAACAATGCTATACCCCTAGAAAAATGTCAGCCAATCGGGGTCTTGAACCCTGGAAATATCCTCACCCCAACCTCTGCTATGATAAAAACCCCACCCTGCCTGGGCTCTGGGCTCTCTGCTCTCACCTCTTCATTGGAAGAGAGTCCAAGCTCAGCTTGAAAATAAAGGCTCTTTGCCTTTACATACAGGATTCGGTCTCTATGGTGGTCTTTTGGGAGTCCCCATGATCTGGGCATAACTATAACTATAACTATATATATATATACACATATATATCATTTATACTGGAAAATATTATCAGTATTTTCTTCCGATACACAGGAACCGCCCAGAGTGAAGGAGTGGTCCTTCTTGCAAACTATCTCTTTTTTATTTCCAAACATTTGTAGTTCTAACCCCGCTCTCTTTCCTGCATTTGAAAAACCAATCAAACGTTGAAAATGTCACAAATTTAGATAAGCCTGTGGCTCGATAAGGCTCTCCAAGCAGCAGGGCTTTCTTGCTTAACCGTCCCTTCCTTAATCCTTTCCGATCGGAGACTACGGGCTTACACTTCCTAAGCAATTAATTTTTTGGCTGGGCTGCGAGAGCCACAGGTGGGGCATGATTGACAGCGTGCTGATAGGCTCCATCTGTTGGCTGCTGATAATGGAATCCCGGGGGCTTCTGGGTAATGTCTTTGCACACATAAAAGGGAGCAGCCTAATCTGTTTGCAGCGGGGGGAAAGAAGCCCTGCAGCTCGCATTGTTATTCAGTAGGAACAATCGGTTACAGACAGAGCGTTTAGGGCGCAGTAGGGAGGCCTGGGATGGGGCGCGGTTCCACAGACCTTTCCCTCTTTGGTGGGGACCGGGTGGGGTGGGATAATTTCGGACAGACAGGGGAGGAGGTTGTGGCCCTGGCCTGCCCTCGGCGTCATGCTTTATTCAAGAAAGATGATGATGAAAGGCGTAACTGTAATGATTTAACGATTGAGACGCAGTTGTGATGTGGATAAATACAGACACCGAACTAGTGTTGACGTCAGAGCTTCTGCAAAGTGCAGACGACATCTATTTCAACAGAAAAGTGACTTAGGCTTTCATTTTGGACGTGGTAATGCTAAAAATGGATATTCTAAATGTAGAGATTATCGGGGGGAAAGGCTTTCAAATCAGAAAGATTTTAAGTTGTTTAAAATTAACAAATAGTTTCGAGTTGGGTAAACGGTTGAGATGACCACATCCTCCACCACCACCCCTCCCCGTGTGTGTGTGTGTGTGTGTGTGTGTGTGTGTGTGCACTCTCTTTTCTCTTTTGGAACTCAGTCTATGAAAGCCCTCTTACACAAGGCAAACACATCCGGGTCCATTTTAAAAGTCATACTTGCAGTAATTGCTGCATCCCTCAGCACACATCCAACCTTCATGTCCCTGGGTGCTTTTCTATCTGCTTCAGAAGATAATCTAAATGGANATTTGAGAGTCCCTAATGGGATGAATTTAAATGCATATTTGCTAATAATCATATAAAGTGACTTGTTAACTCCTTCGCAGCTGAGGTTTCAAAAATNAATTTATTTCAACCAACATTTTCCTCCACATTTACATTCAGAATTAACATCCATTGGAAGGCATCAGAAGTAATAGGGACACAGTAAACAATTAATGTTTTTGACAACATGAACACCAACAGCCGTCAAGTGGTTGAGAACAGATTCAGTCCTCAGCTAAAACTCATTGGGGGTGGAGCAGGATGGTGAGACAGGCATCTAGGGATGACATGGTACTAAGTAACTAATTTAAGTTCAAACTGGGCTATTTGCATGATAGACACATGACCATCTTCATGGTCATAATAATAGGCAAGCCTCAGATGTGGGGAGAACTGTTTTGCTTATCTCCGTGACAAGATATTCTCAGTCTCCATTTCCATTTGTGTGTGTGTGTACATGTGTTTATGTAGGTGACATATATATGTCATTTCCATACCTTCCTTCTATCCAGCCCAGCAGTTTCTCTGCCAATCTACCTCAACATCTCATTCTGTTCTCTGACATCCAACCCCAACAATCCCAACTCTGATTCTATAATTCTTTTTTTTTAATTTATTTATTTATCATGTATACAGAAGAGGACACCAGATCTCATTACAGATGGTTGTGAGCCACCATGTGGTTGCTGGGAATTGAACTCAGGACCTCTGGAAGAACAGTCAGNGTTCTTAACCTCTGAGCCATCTCTCCAGCCCCCTGACTCTATAATTCTTAAGCCCATTCAGGTGAAAGTTCTAACCCTTCTCTACCTTTTCCTGGAGATTGTCCCATAGAGTGACAGGTGCCATCCATAGTCAACTGCCTTCCATGTTAGTGAGTTATTGTTTGGCTGACACGTTGCCCTAACTTGAGCTCC
>LZPO01076079.1:88791-104903 GCA_001675575.1 Neotoma lepida
TGGGCTTTTGTTGGTACAAGCCATGAACTTGAGGAGCAATGGGGCCTGCAATCTATCACGGGGCCCTTAACCACTGACTCACCTCTCTAGCCCGAATTTTGACATCCTTTTTGTTTGTTTCTGTCCAGTTGTGATTAGAGTATCCAGTACAGTACTGAGCAGACTTGGNGGTACTCTCTCATTTCTGGCCCCNGTGGAAGACTGCATAATGGTATCTGCAGATACTGATCAGTTTTTTATTTTGTTTTCACCCCTCCTTTTTTACTTCTACTAGANGTAAATGGGAATTTTCTTCATGGATCCCTTTGAAAGCTCATGTAGTGAAGCAGAGGGCAACAGGAAGTTGTCATGANTACTTACTAAATCTTACTAACTACCTTGTACTTTTCTTGCATTTATTGTGATGTTATATGATGTTTCTTTTTTATTTTCCTAACACTAAGGAAGTTTATTTTAGTGTAGAAGATAGAATTCATTAAGGTATAATGAAAGTGGGCAATGGCCAAAGAGACCACTGCAGAGCAGAGCAGAGCACTCTCACAGAGGGATGATCCCAAAGGGAATGCTGTGCCAGCTACATGCTGTGGTAGCATCANGGGTGTGCTGTGTCAGAATGTGGATGAACACATCTGCNTCTTTATGCAATGGCAGAACTTACGGAATAGCAAATTCACATGACAGAGGGTTTGTTTTTAAGTTTATTTGCATGTGCATGGATATGGTCATGTACTTGTCACAGTGTACATGTGGAGGTCAGAGGACAAACTTCCACAGTGTGGATTTAGGGAACTGAACTCATGTCATCAGGCTTGGTGGCAAGTGCCTTTGCCCACTGAGCCATTTCTCTAGCTCCTAGGTATAACACTTTCACTGTCACTGTATAACAGCAGTTTGCCAAATATTCCTGCTTTTGTTGAAAGCTTTGGCTTAGGAGAGTACAGATTAGTTTATTCCTACACTAATCACTAATACTAACTCTCAGGTTAGATATTGCACACATACAGTAGTTGTTATTACGTATCACACACACACACACACACACACACACACACACACACACACACACACACACACACACACACCATACACATTACAGAAAGGGTTAGGAGGCTACAGCAGGTTCAGGTTTTAGAGGTTCCCGAGAAGCAGGGTATGGTGTTTTTGAATGAGATATTCCCCATAGTCTAAGGCATTTGAATACTTGGTCCCCATTTGGGAAGGCTTAGAAGGTGTGGCCTTGTTGGAGGAAGTATGTCACTAGAAGCAGGCTTTAAAGACTATCCTCATTTCTAGTTCACTCCCTCTACTCTGGGTTTGTGCTTCAAGGCATAAGCCTCAGTTTTCTCTTCCTGCCACCATACCCTCTCTCTGCCATCATGGANTTTAACTCTCTGGAACCATAAGCCTAAATAAACGCTTTCTTCTACAAGTTGCCCTGATCATGGGCATTTTATCACAGCAATAGAAAAGTAACCAATAAGCAGGAAATGGACAGAAATGCAAACAGAGTCTGTATTGGTAGGATAAGAAAACAAACAGATGGAGGTCTTGCTGGAGGAATTCAGCTCCCTGCTGCTGGCCGTAGAGTTAGGCTACAGGGTCGGAGTTGAGTTTCAGAAGTGAAGTGAAGATGAATGGGCAGCAGGTCCCATGGGGTGAACAGGACAGGCAATTTGAATAGGCTATGTCAACATCAGAGACCTAGCTGAGCTGAACTCCTAAGATAGGGACTTTCTGCCTCTTGGTTCCCAGACATACACAACGGTTAGTCAGATGACAGGTCAGTGAGGACCATTGCCATGAGAGTACTAGGTGTCTATCCGTTTATGGGATCCAAGTGAGAGAGCCACACCCCTTTTCTTTCTGGTGCTTCCCGCAAGTACTTGGGCCTGCTTCTCCAGATAGGATTTTAATAAGCCGTTCTTTATAATCTCAATTCATTCTGATAAATTTATGGGAAGGCACCCTTTCTATTCCTGGAGATAAGTCTGTGCCATGTGTGTGGTACCAGACCAATGGTGCAGTTGACATGCCCACCCAGGTGCAGAGTCACTCTCCTTCATCAAAATAGAGTCAAAAGCACTTGTAAAATGGAGTCTCTTGGGGGAAGGGGCAGTCTTTAAAATCCTGTTGCACACACTGTGGAGTAGCATAGTAAAGAATACAACCTATAGACTTTACATTATTTCCTAAATTTTTTCAAATAAATAGCTTTCCTAGGAGCAGTTTCTTATCCAGATGATTGATAAGCCTATTTAGATCAATTCTTATGGGAAGGGACAATGATTTGTCTTTGTTATATACCAGAACACCATNTCTCCACTGAGGACCAGATAAACAACTTAAATTCTATTCTTTAGACCAATATTATATATTAGGATATATTAAGATGAATTGAAGAAAGAAAAATAAACAAATTAATTAAAAGAGCCACTCTTNGCTAGGAGAAAACAATCTTCCCTTAATGGTTTCAAAAGACCTGCGACCTTCTCCTTCCTCCCTCTCATACAGTATTTTATATCTTAAGGATGGATAATTGTGATACTTCCTCCCTCCTTTCACATGGTATTTGACATTCTAAGGAGAGATGGTTACCCTCCCTTAAAGTTAGTATGTTATCAGGAAAATGGAGAAGGGGGTTTGAAGCTNACCNTAAGGGAGGGGTCCAACCTTAATGACTTTCAAATCTTTGAATTTCTAATCAGCCACCTAATACTAACCCCTCACANTGAGACCCTAAAATTATTTAAGAGATGGATATTGAATATANGGGGCTACCTCTGGCTGAATGGGTACAGAAGGGATTAGAATCTCTACTCTTGCTGACTTCTGCATCCTGGGGCATAATCTAGGGGATCCAGATAGATGAAGTTGGATTGCCATAGGAAAGGTGCTGAGCTGTCCTGTAGGGTAAGAGATTTACTCACACCAAAGATAGTACAGTGGGTGTCTGAAGACAGAGAGGCTTCCATCCTATCAGAATAAGTAGGGTCTCCAAAGTCTTAAAGGTCTCCAAGAGGGGAGGGAAAGCCTACACCAGGGAAAGCCTCCATAGTGGTAACAAAGGTAGGGGAGTGGGAGTTTGGACAATGTGAAACAGGTTACAGAGGTGTTAGGTGGGGTGGAGGATTAGTTAATATATGACTAACAATCAAGCTACCTTGATTCCTGGGTGGAAGGGGCAGGGCAGATATGGCTTTTTGTGAGGGCAGTGAACNTCATCCTTTCATAGCAGCACGTGGAGGAGAAAGAGACTGCGTTGTTCTTGTTTTTTATTCTTTTTTGGGTGGGAGGGCACCACCCAGCTCCCAAATAAATCACACATAGAATCTTATTATTACTTATGAATGCCAGGCCTTAGCTTGGCTTAGTTTCTAGCCAGCTTTCCTTATCTTAAATTCATCTACCTTTTGCCTCTGGGCTTTTCCCATTCTCTTACTTCTGTAAATCTTACTCTTACTCAGTGGCTTGCTGTGTGTGTAGCTGTGTGGCTNACCCCTGGAGCCTCCTCCTTCTCTAGCTACTTCTTCCCTCCTCCAAGATTTCTCCCTCTATATCTTCTCTCTGCCTGCCAGCCCCGCCTATCCTTTCTCCTGCCTTGCTATTGGCCATTCAGTTCTTTATTAGACCATCAGNTATTTTAGNCAGNNNNAGTAACACAGCTTCACAGAGTTAAACAAATGCAACATAAACAAAAGTAACACACCTTAAAATAATATTCCCCAGCAAGACTGCATGGGTATTTGGCTGGATCTGTGAAGCTCTTTGGAAAAACACATGGAGGGGCTGGGATGTAACAATAGGTAAAGTAGCAAGGTGATCTACAATTGCTACCTCGGGTATAAGAAGGCAGAAACAGCAGCCAGGCCAGAACCAAGGATAAACAGCAGGAGGGAAGGAATGAATAGAAAAACTTTTACTGATCTGTTTGTTTGATTAGGAATTTAAAGTCAGTGGTATGTTTGACTTTCCCAATGGTCTATGGGAGGTCTCCTTCCCGAGGTTTAACCTAAGTGTGATCAGTCAAGGTGGCAATTCTCTAACCTAGATGACTATAGGAAAAGAAAAGAGCTAGTGAAAAGAGTCTTTCCCAGTGGTGCAAATTATCAGCCCTGAGAGACCTTTCTGTGGGTTTTAAATACCATCTTTATCTTGTTTTCTTGATGGATTAGACAACCTCTATAATTCATATTCTTTGATATCCTGTTGGAATTCATGGAGTCTAGAGACAAAGTTGGCCTAAGGATCAAGATTCACCATCTAAGAACAGATCAGATTATAGAAAATGGTGTGACTGAGGGATTCCTGATGGTTAGTGTTAGTTTTCAGCTTGACAGAGTCTGGAATCACCTAGGAGACAGGACAATTTCCACATCTGTGAGGTAGTAGTTAGCCTTTGGGCATACCTTTGAGGGATTGTATAGATGAGGTTAATTGAAGTGGGAAGACCCACAGGAAAACTCACCTGTACCATTCCCTGGACTTGGATCGCTGCTGTATAAAAAAAAGAAAGCTGGCTGAGCATAAGTATCCATCACTCTCTGCTTCCTGATTGTAGATGCAATGGCTCACTGCTCCAAACTCCTGCCATTTGGATCTCCCTGCCATGATGGACTGTGCCCTTGAACTGTGAACCAAAATAAACTGTCCATTCTTTAAGTTGCTTTAGTCAGGGCATAGTGCTGCAAGTTGGAGGCAAAGTGAGTGAGACAGCCTGGCATGGACTTTTGAAACCTCAAAACCTACCCTCAGTGACACACCTCCTTTAACAAGGCCACACCTCCTGATCCTTCCCAAACAGTCTACCAACTAGAGACCAAACATTCAAATGCATAAGGCTCCACCCCATTAATAGTGGTGACTGAGTTCGACAATAACTGGAGTTGAAGGTTTCCTCCCTCTGGGGACAACATAGGTCTCAGATCTGGAGTCCTTAAATTCTTAAGTCAGTAAGCCCTCCAGTGTCCTATCTTGTCACGTTGGGTAAAGGAATCTAGCACTTGGCAGTTACACTTTTCAGGGGCCTGCATGAGGATAAATATAGCACTTGTCAGTGTAGTTACTGCAGGAGAGAGGCCGCTGGAGACTACTCTACAAAACTGTTCTGTATGCCTTTTCTCTCTCTCTCTCTCTCTCTCTCTCTCTCTCTCTCTCTCTCTCTCTCTCTCTCTCTCTCTCTCTCTCTCTCTCTCTCTCTCTCTCTCTCCCCTAGTTTCTTTTTACCCCCTCTGTTCTTCTCCTATATCTAGGTTATACAATATACAAATCACTAAATTTAATAGGTCATCAATGGGTATCTTGAGTCCCAATGGTATCTTTTATAATTCCTTTCTGATAANTGGAGCAGATTTAGGAAGGTGTCTGTCCTTGAGAAGGATCCTGTCTTCAAAGAANAGAGATCAGTAAGAGTGTACTTTTGCATAGGCAGTTAGGTTTTCTGTCCATCTCTCTCTAATATCAAACTTTAGAATTCCTGATGACATTGTATAATGCTAAGATAACAACATCTTCTTCCTCTTCTTTTCTTTTTTTCCTTCAGTTTGGGGATAGATTTTGTCACAATTATAAAGCAGACATCTGAAAAGCAAATCAGCAGGAATCAAAGGAAAGTTTGACTCACTGGAGCATCCCCCTTTTGCTGGGGAGCCTAGGGGTTAGGAGTAGCATACTCCTATTCATATATTCATACATCCTGATTCTGAAGTTTCTTTGCCTACAGGGACTACATTTTATAAGCTTCCTGGAAATCAAGGATAGCATCCTCAACATATTCTGGAGTTACCTTGGCCAGTAGGGACCAGGTTTTGCAAGCTTCCTGGGAATTCCAGAAAACAGGTACAATGTGCTTTGCCCAATTCTGGAGTTTCCTTGGTTGATGCACATCAAGCTTTACTTTTTGTTTGATAGCCTGTGGCATCCGGAATCAGCATTAGTCCCCCCATNTATAGTAACTCCACTTAACCTATTTCTGTATGTGCCTGTATAGATGTTTCATGGAGCTACTATAATAGCAGTTTCCATATAGCTCTTCCAAATATCTTTAACATTAGTTATCTCTCCCCACGTTCCTTCTTCTACCCTGTCCTCCCATGCCTCACTCCACTTAACCCTTCCTGCCCCATTCTTCCCTTTAGTCCTGCATACTATCAGTGTTCTACTATCCTCTTCCCTTGAAATCTTCCTCTATGGCCACTTTCTAGTTTCCTAACTCTGATGGGCACTCCAGTTTAAACATACACATCTAAAGAATCACACCAAGATCTACATATGGGAGAGAACATACATTATTTATTGTTCTGGATCTGGGTTACCTCATTCAGAATGGTTGTTTCTAGTTTCATCCATTGCCAAGGCCCACATAGCCTGGGCACTGGAATCTTGACTAGGGATGACAAGGGAATAAAGAAAGGACAGACACACAGATATGCATACAGTACAGTCGGGATCAAGTGGGAATTTTCTAACACCTGGAACCCAGTACCTTTAAATAGGTACAGCCCAGGAAGAGGGGTTAGCTAATGTTGGTAGGAGGTCTCTGTGAGTAGTCTCAGACTGTAGACATCTGGGAGGAGAAAGCTCAATTACAAGTCTTTGCACACACTGATCAGTTGTTCATAGTCACCCACACAAACACACTCCCATGCAAGCTTTGCTATTTCTGTTGACTCTGGGCCATATGGCTAACAGCTTTGCCAGTTTCCCANGGGTCTGAGGCCTTGAAGTCTTTGGCATGGCTGTGCTCATGTCCATAATACACATTCACTCAGGGCTTCACTCACTCAGAGCTTCCTGGATGGGGAGTGCCTCAGGAAGTCTCACTCCTAGCTGAGGAGCTGTTGGCAATTGTCAGGAGAGGAAGAGTTATTTTTCTGTAGGAATGTTGACCCTGGTAGGCTCCCTGTGTTCTAGTGCATGATATATACTCACAGCACAAAGTGAATTCAGTGGGTTTTAAAGAACACATGAAGTTGGGAGGGCAAAGTGGTAGGGGTATGGGAGGAATTGGAAATGGGTGGATTTAACCAAGTACACTATATTCATGTATGAAATTCTGAAACTATATATGAAAAAAAAATATATATATATATATATTTTAAGCAGAACTCAACATTCAGGTTCTGTCATTGCCTTCATAATCTGATATAGGAAACATACTAACCTTGTTACATGATANCAAGGATACCCAGAAAACATTACATGAGTGTAGCCATTCCTCTTTTGAAGAAAGGCACCCAAATCAGGTTAGAAGGGACATAGCAGGAGACAGTAATACAAATAGTAAAGCCATAAAGAGCTCATGCCAGGCACAGAAGGGCATACCCTAGAGGGAATCATAAATAGAAAGGAGCATGGAATTCCATGGATTCAACCAAAGGGAGAAGATTCCATACCTCACCACAGGGAAGATGAAGAAAATTCCATTGCAACCAGAAGGAAACNCCAAAAGATGCTACCAATATCCCACTCTGGCCTCTACTTGGCTCTCAGGTCCTGTGTTCTCCATTGAATGTGGTCAGATGAGACACAGAGCATTGTGTACAAGATAAATGAGTTTATTACAGAGTAATAAGAGGAAAGAATGAGTGATTATATAAGAGAGAATTACAAGGGAAAACTACTATGGCGTGAGAGTGGACAGTGTGACAAACTACATAACACTAAGGAAGTCTCCAGTGAGTGCTCACTTTGCAATCCTGAGGTGAACACAGCCCCTTCTTCCTTCCCTTCCCTTCCCTTCCCTTCTTCCCTTCCCTTCCCTTCTCTTCCCTTCCCTTCTCCCCTTCCCTTCCCTTCCCTTCCCTTCCCTTCCCTTCCCTTCCCTTCCCTTCCCTTCCCTGCCCTGCCCTGCCCTGCCCTTCCCTTCCCTTCCCTTGCCTGCCCTGCCCTGCCCTGCCCTGCCTTCCCTTCCCTTCCCTTCCCTTCCCTTCCCTTCCCTTCCCTTCCCTTCCCCCCTTCCCTTCCCTTCCCTTCTTCCCTTCCCTTCCCTTCCCTTCCCTTCCCTTCCCTTCCCTTCCTTCCCCCTCACCTTAGTGTTATTAGTAAACTATAAATTTTAATGCTTTTGTTAATTTTTGCATCTATATATGAAGCATTTGCCTAGCATTTGCATTTCTTATATCTTCATTGGTTTTTACTCTTGAAATTCTGATAAAGTGAGAATGGGTCTCATTCTTTCTGAGGCCAGCATAATCCTGGTCAATCGTCAATGTTTGGAAGAATTTGAAGTGATGAAGTGATGACACGGGCATCAGAGCTTGTGTTTGTTTGTTTGGGGCCAGAGACTTTTAAATTACAAGTTCTATCTCCCTAACATTTAAGAATTTGTCTATTTTCTGTTTCTTAAGTCAGTTTTGTGTGATAATATTTTTGTAAGAATTTGTCTATTTTATCTGAATCTTCAAATTTATAATAATAAAGTTGCTCAAGCTGCTTTTAAGGGTTTTTATATTATGGAAAATTTTGAGCATCACTCATGCTGGAGGAGTTCTTTGAGTCCCATGTACCTGTTACCCACTCCTACAACTAGTAACTCGAGCTCAGCCTGCTTACTCCATGGATCTGCCATTTCCTGATACTGGCTTATGTACTGAACATTGTACGGCATCATGTTGGTAAGTATCTTTGCAATTACTGACAACTACAGCAATAGTCCCTTAAATATTATTCAATACTTAGTGCTCAAATTTATAATTTTCTCACAAGCATTTTGTGTCAATTTTTGTTTATGATCCCTTGGCATATCTTTATGGCCTGCTATTTTGAGATCCTTAATATATTTACAATCTTTATTGCTATATTTTTCCATTCCTGATGTTAATGATTTGTTACATCTTAATAAAAAAGTAATATTTTCTAGGAATTTATCAATTTTACTAGTCTTCCCAACAAATTGACTTTCTGTGCTAGTAATTTTTGATTCTGGATGATTGTTATCTTTATATCTAACTCTTTTTCTATGATTTTCCTGCCTTTTATGGTTTTTGGTTTTAATTTGCTGATGCTGTTTTACTTTCTAAGATGAAATTACTTGACAAGTACATAAAAATATATTTTACAGTGAAAGCTCAAAGTCTAATGTGAAGCTCCGCAGTTGCAGAGAATGACCGTTCTAGCTGTATAGAAGTTGGGTCTGGTTAATTTCGGTGTGTAATTTTTTTTATTTGCAATTTTCTAAAAATAAAGTTTAGAAGAAAGATTGAATTCCCCAAATCATTTAATCTCATTTTTTCTTCTTCCTTTTTTTTGCGGTGGGGGGAAGGGGCAGTTTTGAGTCATGGTTTTGTTGTGGAATATTCCTTTATGCTGTGAAGATGTGTCACTGTAATTGATTTAATAAAGAGCAGAATGGCCAATAGCTAGGCAGGAGGTATAGCAGGGACTTCTGGACAGAAAGAACTCTGGGAAGAAGAAAAGTGGAGTTGCCAGCCAGGTGCAGAGAGAGAAAGCAAGACATGCAGGAGGAGAGGTAAAAGCCACGAGCCATGTGGCAACACCTACATGAATAAAACTGGGTTAATTTCAGTTATAAGAGCTAGTGGGACAAGCCTAAGCTGTAGGCTGAGCTTTCCTAACTAATAATAAGTCTCTGTGTCATTTTTGTGAGCTGCTGACCCAAAGAAAAATCCATTTACAGGGTTTCTTTTGTAGCCCTGGCTGTTCTGGAACTCACTTAGTAGACCAGGCTGACCTCAAACTCACAGAGATCCGCCTGCCTNTGCCTCCTGTGTGCTGGNATTAAAAGTGTGTGCCACCACTGCCTGGCTCTTTCTTCTTTTATAATACACAAATTTTCATCCCTTTAAATAAATTCAACTGTGTCATCCATGAGAATTTCAATTTATTTTAACTTGAATTGTTAGAGTTTAGTTCACTCCTTCCGTTATCTTAGTTCAGGGCCAGGTGTTCTACAAAGAGTTTCAGGCCACACAAGATTACATGGTAAAACCCTGTCTCAAAATCCCCTCAAAATTATTTTTAAATGTCATCAGTATTTCTTCTTTGATTTATGAGTTAATTATGAACATTTTATCAAGTTTAAACATTTGGGGATAGCCTAGTGATCTTTTTGTAATATATATTTCAAGTGTAACTCAACTGTGGGCAGATAACATACACTTCGTGGTTTTAATTCATTGAAATATCCTGGAACTTGTCTTGTCCTTTAGCAAATAGCCAATTTTGAAACTGTTCTGGGTACAGATGGCGATAATGAACATTTCTGGTATAGTGCTCTATCTTTTGCTTTAAACCACTTATCTTAATAATTTTGCTCTAACGTTAATAGCGCCACTTATATTTTTCTGTGCTTGTTGAACCATTTACTGAGTAAAGTGTTGTTAAAAATCTTAGGTATGATTATAAATTTGAGTATTTCATTTTAAAATTCTATTTGAGGATATGATAGTAGATAATAATATTGATTTACAATTATGCCTTCCTGGAATATCAAATCTTCTATCTTAATAGTGCTCCCTGTTCTAAAGCCCATATTTTGTTGTATCTGTTTTCTTTTCATAACTGTTTCTGCAGAAAATCTCTTTTATGCTTTTACTTTCAGAATTATATATCTTTGAGATGTATTTCATAGGTAGCATATGAGTTTTTATGGTTTAATGAGGCACAATATATAATTATCTGTCTCCATTTCACACAGTCCAGTGGATTTACACACACACACACACACACACACACACACACACACATCCCTCCCAGACATTCTGAAAGATTAGCCTTCACCTGGATAGGTGTACCCAGACCTTTGCAGAAGAATTTCAGATTTTCCTTATGTCACATTCCAGTCAATCCCCCCCACAAGCCTGCACAGCCAGTGACTCACTTTCTGTCACTCTGGACTTTNACACACACACACACACACACACACACACACACACACACAGAACTGACATCTACCATTTTGTCACACAACCACATTCACACAGGATCACAATTGCAATACAGAAGAATTTCAGATTTTCCTTATGTCACATTCCAGTCAATCCCCCCCACAAGCCTGCACAGCCAGTGACTCACTTTCTGTCACTCTGGACTTTCATTTTCTGGAACTTTCTATAGTGAAATCATATGGTGTGGCCTCTTCCGTGGCTACTTCACGAGAGCAGTAATTTAGAAGTTTGCTCCCATTGTATAAAAGTCGGAGTCTTATTCCTTTCCCTGCTGAGTCCTATTTCATTATGTGGGTTAACGTATAAATCTGCTTCACATATAAGTCTTTGTGGGGTGATGTGGGTTTATCTGTTAGGTTAATTCATATGTGTGGACTGGCTGGGATCCATCATAAGAACAAAACATGTATGAAACTGCCATCTCTCTAAGCAAATGGCATCACTTCACGTTCCCATCAGCCAGCTCTGAGTGCTCGGTGGCTGTGTCCTCACCAGCACTTCTTCTGGAATATCTTTCTGATTTTAATAATTTGAAGAGTNTATCTTGGAATAGTGATTGTATATTGTAAATGTAGATGTATATTTTAAACAGTTATTACATGATGACTTTTGAAGTGCTTAAATGTGTATGAGTGCCAGCCATTCATAAGCTGGTGTCCTGTACTCTGAGAATGGCTCCTCTGAGCCTGAGGCATTCTTACTATTTGAATCAATGCTAGTGTGGCCCTTGCATCTGGCAATAAAATCATCTGGATATGTAATTTTCATTTTGGCTCAAATATAATTGGAGAATTAAAGACTGGGATTTCCAAATGCCTATAATATTAAGGGAATAATATGACAGTTTTTCATGAAAACATGAAATGTGGGATTATTTGTTCATGGAAGAGTAGTTAATGAGTGAAATACTCGAAGTGTCCAACAAATGAGAATTGCTGTGTCAGTTATTATGCTTTATGAACAAGGCAGGCTGACATTCATTTTTTTTGTGGAAAACTTTTCATAATGTATTTTGTCAGTTTTATAACTATCTTTAAGTACATTTATTACCTATTCGTATAAATGTTGATGTACTTGTATACATGAGTATATATATTTACATATGAAAGCTATAAACAGTTTCCCATTACTTGATGGTTTCTCATTCTATTGTTTTTGTTTTGTTTACTTATTTTTTTATGAATCCCATCACTTTTGCTGCAGTGTCAACCCATTCTACTGAATGTTCTGTGGTAGTGTGACTAGGTCCAGGTGCTCAGACGCTGTGGGGAGACTTCAGCTGTTCTTCACAGCCAGCTTCCTCCCAGCATTCTCATTCTTAGACGTACTGTCCCTCCACTCTGACAGCCTGCGGCTCCAGACTGACAGCCAACCTGTAGAAGGAGAGTGTTTCTCATCCGATAGATAACAGAAAGTTCCACCCCAAAGTGTCTTGACCTCATTCAGATTCACCTCCCATGACAGACGAGAAGATGGGAGGGATTTGGTTCCAAATCTACCCTGAACTGGCTGAAGAGTGAGGGCGAGCACTCTCCCAAGGAATGGGATATGGTCCTGAAGGATGTGGANTGTACAGTGCTCCCGCAAGGGTTTGTTTCATCAGTACCCACCCCCTGTCTGTGTTTCCCACTGGTGCTTGGGATGGAACTCTAGGCCTTATGCATGTTAAATTCGTTCTCTGCCATTTAGCTGTGTCCCCAGCCTTTCCAACTACACTTAAATTCCTTTATTACAACACCTAGATTTCCTAATTATAAACAAATAAAAGGAAGTCTGACTGCATTAACTAGCTCACTGTCTTTGCTCTCTGATAGCTTCTTTTAAACAGAGGTCATGCTTTATGTGTCTTTATAATCCCTGTGTATAACCCAGTTACCGACAGTGTAACCAGTAACTGTATTTACTAAATCAGGGGNAAAAAAAATCACTTAAAAATATTTAATAATATTGGCCACAAGGTGTCCTCCCAGTTCTAGGAAATATCTTTATATCCTCAGACATTTTTCCCTTTATTTGATTTGCTTTGAGAATGTTAACTAGATAATGTTTAATGAGATCTTTGTTCTAAATCTGGTTTTAAAATGTTATGCCCTTGAGAAAAATCANATACTACATGTTCAGAGGAGCAGACCTTCAAACTAGACCTAAAGGGATATTTTCAAATGTTTTGGCATCTTTTTAAACTCAGCTGTCTCTGAACTGTGGGAGTCCTTGAGGTCACCTTAAATTCTTAAGTTGTCAGAAAATGCCACCACTTCAAAACAACATCTGTATAATAATTATCCTCTGTAAAGGCTAAAAGTGAAGAATTCTAAAAAAAAAAAAAAAAAAAAAAATGTATACCTTGTTGATGTTAACCCACAAGACAAAANGGAAAAAATGTACTTATTTCTGCTATAAAATATATGCTCAGAAGACTGGAATTGGGAGAGCCTCTCCACACAGGGTTTCCACACACTTCTAAATTGAGGGTTCTCTTTGGCATCTGTAGGGACTGGTTCTCTCCCAGGTATACTTGAATCATCACAGGTGGTCCAAAATAACTAGATATCCCTTAGTGTCCTTGGGAGACTGATTCTATACCCTCTCAACCTCATAGATACCCATATCTGAAGATGTTCAAGTCCTTTACGAAAACGATGTACTCTTTTCATATAATCTATGTATATCTTCCTGCATATGTTAAATCACCTCTAGATTAATTATACTATGTAACGTGAGGCCAACATTATGTTGTACTAAATGATCTTCTCTGGGTATGACTGACCTACAAACATAAAGAAGCATGATTCTTTGACCCTATAATAATCGCAACAAAATAAGCAGAAATGATAAAGTGATAGCTGGGCCTATGGTAAGTATAAGGAAGCTATTAACATAACTTCATAAAAAGCTGGGACTCTCACTGAATTCACCCCCTACTCCCCTTGGCTCCCTCCCTCCCAGTTGCAGGTGTCAGGGGTATAAGAGGAAGAAGGTTGATGGTACGCCCACATTCCCAAAAAATGGATTATGGATATTTGTCTTTGTTTAGATTGTTGGTTACAAATTGTTATTGAACATAGTCAATCTCTTTCTAAAAAAAGAAAGGGAAATAGGATATAAAAATGTAAGATACAGATATAATAAAATAAAAAGGTGGATTGTTAAATCTACTTTTAAAGAGCAACTTGTTTAAAATGTTTTACATTGGTATGGATTTTAGATATATTTCAATTAGATAGGTAATCTTCAAACACTTCAAAGACCTACAAAATATGACATTTAAAATGTTTTAAAAACTTTCTGGACAGTGAGACATGTCTGCTCCTGGCAGCACCGATTTACTTCAAAGAGAACGATGGGCGTCAAAGACACTACATATGGAGTTTATCTTCTTCTTGNCAAAAATAGCCATTTGGGCAAGAAACTGTTCTTGCTGGACTGCTTTAAAAAATGTTATACCGACTGGACATACAGGACTCATGGAAAGGTGACCACTAAACTTTACAAGACAAGATGGTCCTTCAGGTTCCTGCTTCGCTGAGGAGACTACAGATATTCTACAGGACACAAAAAAAAGTGACTGAGAGACTCTAAACCTGGAGGCTAAAAAATGGATGCCCCAACATTACAGAAGAACCTTGGGTGACTGTCCAGGTAGCCATCTGTCTCTATCATTCTAGATTTTTACTTAGGTAGTAGTATTATATCCTTCTGAGGTCTTTGATGTAGTTGAAGACTAGATAGTTATATTTTTCCTTGGTTGTAATAAAAGATAAATTAGATATAAAACTTTAGACTCAAATATAGGATAGATAAAATATTTTCTTTAATTTTGCCAAATACAAATAGACTAGATATTGTAACTGTATTCTTGCTAGATAACTGTTTTGTTTTCTGTAATTTTACTATGTTAAAGTTAAAACCTTCCTTTTAAATAGAAAGAAAAGGGGAAATGATGGGAATNTCTTTCTAAAAATGTGTTGCTCTGATTGGTTGATAAATAAAGCTGTTTGGCCAATGGTGAGGCAGAATAAGGTTAGGCGGGACATTCGAACTAGGGGAAGAGAAGAAGAAAGCAGAGCAGGGGCAGACGCCATTCTGCCATCTAGAAAGCAGCATGTAACGGCACACAGGTAAAGCCACGTGGAACACGTGGCGACATAGATTTATAAAATGGGTTAATTTAAGATGTAAGAGCTAGCTAGCGAGAAGCCTGCCAGTGCCGTAGTTTAAAAATGATATAAGCCTCTGTGTGTNTATTTGGGTCTAAGCGCGGGGCGGAGCCGGGTGGGATCAGGACTGGAATCGGACAAATTTTCATCTACAGGTTGGGACTCTAGTGAGGTAGCTTTCATGAGTCATCATCACCCATGCTGGCATGGGACCGAGGGGTCATCCTTGCTCCTTTAAGTAACTCTAACATTCCTATACTAAATTGACTCATTTATCGGGTTAGACCCGTATGGAATCCTTTCTTTGGTCTTTGGAAACTTATCTGGGGTGAACAGGCTCTTCTTTATACCCCAACATCAGCCACTCAGTATGTAAACAGTTGTTATATGGTATTGTAGAGGAAATGTGTCAAGAAAGGAACTGTCCACGTCCTGTACCGATGTGTCACACAGTACGATCTGTTCTTCTGACAGTACATCTAAGAATGAGAATGCTGGGAGGAAGCTGGCTGTGAAGAACAGCTGAAGTCTCCCCACAGCATCTGAGCACCTGGACCCAGTCACACTACCACAGAACATTCAGTAGAATGGGTTGACACTGCAGCAAAAGTGATGGGATTCATAAAAAAATAAGTAAACAAAACAATATGTTTTTCTTGTGACTGATTGGACCAGGAACCAGGGTATACAGAGAGATGGCTGTACTTTGTGGTTTCTTATTCTCTTAAGGAGTTTGAAAAACAGCAATGCTTGGAAATAATAAATGCATAAGACAGGGGAGCAAACAAATGCTCTAGAAGNTCTGCTATGATTGTAGATTTTATGCATACAAGAT
This sequence comes from Neotoma lepida, assembly GCA_001675575.1. Lineage (NCBI taxonomy): Eukaryota > Metazoa > Chordata > Mammalia > Rodentia > Cricetidae > Neotoma > Neotoma lepida. The sequence goes on from LZPO01076079.1 coordinate 104,688, forward strand.
TCCCCTTTTTGGAAGCTAGAGAGATGNCTCAGTGGCTGCAGTACTNGCTGCTCTTGCAGAGGNCTTGGGCTCAGATACCAGCACCCACGTGGTAACTCACAACCATTTGTAACTTCAGTTCCAAGGAATCTGATGTCCTATTGTAGCCTCCGCAGACACTCCATGCATATGGTACAAAGACACACATAAAGGCAAAATACTCATACATATAAATTT
>LZPO01076079.1:106233-135390 GCA_001675575.1 Neotoma lepida
AGTTTCCACTGTGCTAAATTTCCATGTTGTCCCCCAAATGCCCCTCAATTCCAGCTGTCTCTCCCTGCATTCCCTCCCTCAACCTTATCTCCCCCGATCCCCACCTGGTCCCCCTGTTTCTGTGCCCACCCACTCCCAGTCCACCCATAAAATCTATTCTGTTTCCCCTCCCAGAGAGATCCATAGAGGAAACTCAGATGACTGAGGAACACTTAAATGTTCAACATTCTTAGCCATCAGGGAAGTGCAAATCAAAACTGCTTTTGAGAGTCCATCTTACTCCTCAGAATGGCTAAAGTCAATAACACAGGTGACTGCTGACAAGGATGTGTAATAAGGGGAACACTCATCCATTGCTGATGGGAGTGCAAACTTGTACAGCCACTATAGAAATCAATATGGTGGTTCCTCGGAAAATTGGAAATCTACCTTACAATTCAGCTAGACTACTCTTGGGCATATACCCAGAGGATACTTCATTCTGCTGTAAGGACACTTACTCAACCATGTTCATTGCTGCTTTATTCATAATAGCCAGAAACTGGAAACAACCTATTCATTCAGCAGAAGAATGCACAAAGAAAATGTGGTACATGCACACAATGGAGTATTACTCAAGTTGTTAAAAATGACATTGTGAAATTTTCAGGCAAATGGATGGAACTAGAAAAAATAATCCTGAGTGAGGAAGCCCAGACCCAGAAAGATAAACATGGTATGGACTCACTTGTATGTGGATATTATCCATTAAATAAATGATAGCCAACCTAAAATCTGTAGAACCAGAGAGGTTGGGTACAGAAGAAGGGTCTTAATTTTCTTTTAAAAATTGCTTTTGATTTAATTTTTATGGTGTGTGTGTGTGTGTGTGTTTTGGAGACAGGGTCTCATTGTAACTCTGGCTGTTCTAGAACTCACTATGTAGTCCATGCTGGCCTTGAATTCACAGAGATCTATCTGCCTCTGCTTACCAAGTGCTGGAATTTAAGGCATGTGCTACCATATCTGGCTTGATTTTTAATTGTCAACAAAGAAAGTAAATGTTCCTGTTGATTGATCTTGAATTTCTCTTTTGAAATGGATAAGGTANGGCAGTTAAATATCTATACTAATTTTAAAAATCTATCAATTGGCAATGTGATGGGTGAATTATATTACCTGCCAAATTCATATATTGAGGTCCCAACCTTAACCGCTTCAGAAGGTGACTTAATTTGGAAATAGGGCCTATCCTGGTTCATTTTTTTCTCAACATGACACATGCTTGAGTTGTCTGGGAAGAGGAACCTCAGGTGGGGAAATGTCTCCATCAGACTGCCTATAGGCAAGTCTGTAGGGCAATTTCTTGTTTAATGAAGGATACAGCCATGGGGGTAGTGCTACCCTGGTCTGATGGTCTTGGGTCATATAAGAAGGCAAGATGAGCAAACCTTGAAGAGCAAGCCAGCAAGCATCACTCCTCTGTAGCCTCTGTTTCAGTTCCTGCCTCCAGGTCCTGCCTTAGGTTCTTTCCCTGACTCCCCTTCATGATGGATGATAAACCATGAAGTGGTATAAGTTGCTTCCTTCTCAAGTTGCTTTGGGTCATGATGTTTCATCACAGCAACAGAAAACAAATTAAGACAATGTCCTTGCAGCTATAATTACTAACATTAAGAGTACATGAGTAGGTGGGCCCTTTACCCACTGTATGTTGCAACCTGTGGACCCAGCCACCTGCACAAGTTGAATACCTCAGGGAGACTAATGGCACTGCCAGAAGCCGTGAAACCAGCAGAAGTCAGGGGAAAGGCCTGGGTCACTTCTTTCCCAGTGTCCTCAGAAGGAGCCAACCCTGCCGTGCTTTGGTTCCCAGAAGCATGAGACAATGTGTTTTTGCTATTTAAGACATTCAATGTCGGGCAGTATTTTAACATCCCCAGAAATTTAATACAGGCAGCAATTTGCCTTATGAAAGTGATTAATGCCGAAGTAGTAATAAAATAAAGATAGCATATCAATTGCTTGTTCTGAAAAAAATGTTTTTCTTTATTGATATGCATCCTCATTTGATATTTAGCTATTATGTAATCATAACTAAAATTTAATATTTCCCCGGGAAGCATAATTTAAGTAATTTTCTTTAGCTTCATAAGTAGATTNGAATTTCCAGTCTCACTAAATAATACATCTTAGAATCATCCAGGATGATGTCTTCTTTTTTTTAAAAAAAAAAAAGAGATGAGGAAATTAGGGCTGAGAGGTTTTAGGGCAATGCTCACTATGTCAGAGATTTCTGTCTCCAAGGAGGCAGAGTGGAGAAAATTGCATATATCCTTCATTTTGAATGGTTGTCTCCTGAGAAGAGGTCGAAGATGGAGGTTAAGCCAGTTTTGAAGAGTCATGTTCTTGGTACTCGAAGTCTTGGACACAACACTTGATGTGAAAGACAGATGAAAGAGGACCCCTAAACCTTGAAACTCAAGCTTACTGCTGAGTCCTGCAGAGCTGATNCAGATGAGCCTAGGATGTGCCTGGGAGCCTCCTTACTACTGTGTCACGTCTTTCTTTAGAACTACAGGGAAATTAAACTCTTTTATACAAGTTAAAGCCCTCTCTTGCACCTTCTCTACTGCAAATACATGCATTTACTGCTTCTCCACATGTTGCCACCTCCTCTTTCCTTTCCTCAAGCCCCCAGTATGGATTGAATTTTGACCTTCAAATTCATAGGCTAATTCTCAGCACCACATGNTATGACTGTATTTGGAGATAGGGCCTTTAAAGGAGTAATTAGCAAAAATGAGGTCATTCGAGTGGACTCTGATCCAAGAGGGTTGGTGTCCTCACAGCAAGTGGAGGATAAGTGGACACAAAGAAAGGCCCTGTGATGCTAAAAGGAGATAAGCTACAGAGAGAGGCTACCAGAAGAGCCAAGCCTGCCATGTCCCTTACCTCACAAGTCCCACCTCCAGAGTTGTGAGGTAGTTAACCTCTGCGGTCTCAGGCCACCTGGTCAGTGGTACTCTGTGATCACAAAGAGAGGGCACAACTTCAGTGAAGACCCAGCCAGCTTCTAACTGGCACCTCCTCTGCTTACTAACACACACGATATATTAACCTCTCTTGTTCACATTCCTACAGACTTCAGCCCCAGTTCCCAGCAGAGGAGCCTATTAACTGCTCTGTTTTGGTGAGAGTAAATAACCAAGAAACTAAAAGATAATGTGTGTGTTACACACACACACACACACACACATTTTGATATAGCTGATCAGTAATTAGAACCTGACCTTAGCTAGCATATTTTACAGCAGAAGATATTTTTAGAATCTTTTTCTGAAGTCAGAAACTGGACCTGGGGTCCTGAGATCATCTGATTTTCCCACATATAATTAATTATAATTAAATTAATAATATAATTAATATGTAGGTGATGGTTATTAATGAGTTGGGTTATTGGTCCTTTCAGGTTATTTATTTCTATGGTAGCAGGAATTTTCTGGAGGCTGAGCTACATTTCAGAGGTTTGTTTTAATTCTAAGACCTGTGCAAGATGTGGCAGAATTTGGGGTGAGTGCTAGGGGGTCTTTCAGTGCTCTGAACATGGGTGTATCTGTAAGGGACCATATGTGTTACTATGGTCTCTGAAATCGGCCATGGCCTTGATTATGTGGGAGATGTTATAATGGGCCCCCAAAGATGTTCATATCTTAATTCTGGAACCTTTGGAAGGTTCTTTTACATGACAAAAGGGATTTTGCAGAGAAAGTTAATATAAGGGACTTGAGAGGGATGCTGTCCTGATCATCTGGTAGGCCTAGCATGATCACAAACGTTCCTGTAAGAGGAAGAGGGGNACAGAAGTGCTAGTGTGAGAAGATGTGACAGATGACAGAAGCAGGGAATAGAGTGATGAGACTGTGAACCAATGAATATGGGTAGCTGGGTAGCCTCAAGAAGCTGGAAATATCCTTATCCAGAGCCTCCAGAATTCAGTTCTGTGAACAATTTGACATTAGCCCCATAAAGAAACATAAGACAAACTTGTGACATTTTAAACCATTTTGTAATTATTTGTTCACCAAATCCTATATCTCAGATTGTGAACTTCTAAAACCAGAGTCAGGCTAGAGCCCAAGACCACAGGTACACTCAGCCTGACTCATGGTGTGCTGCAAAGGGCTTTTATTTTCCATTTGGGAAATGAGTGTAAAAAGCATGCGATTAGTGTGATCTAATTGTCTGATCTTTCAAGTCATCTAATTAATCAAACCAGAGCAGGCTGGCCTGTGATCTACTTGATCCGATTATATGACTAAATTGATTGATTAATTTAGTAAATGAATTCATAATGATCCACTAGTGGCTGCCAGTGCATAAACNAATTACCTCATTAGGAAAATGTTTTATAGGCCTTTTCTTTTTTCTTTACTTTTTCAAAACCTTGGGTTGGAAGCTTAGGAAAAACAGCCAGAAATCTTGCTGCTTTGATTTTGGATACTGGAGAGGGTNACACTTTGGGGAGAGCAATCCAACAACTCTATTGGCCTGTTGGGGAGATACGGTCAGGNGCAGGGGCGGGGTTGAGTTAGTCGAGGATAAAACAATTGAGTCGAGATGATCAGCCCTGAGCTCAGTGAGTGCTGAAGACTCCTTTTTGAAATTCCTTCTTGGATGGAAGTACGTAAGCAACATGTTCATGAGATGACATCTAGTGCATATCCAGCAAGCACTCTGCCTGGACTTGCCTGACACATCAGGGGCTATATAAATAAGTGCTGTGAGCTGTTTACTACCTGTTCTGGGGTGCTTATCCCACCCACAGTCACCTCTAAGTGTGTAGCTGAAGATGATGCATGTAGTTCCCAGGACTNGGTGTCTGATGCAGGGAATGCAGTCTCAGAGGATACAGGCAGTACATGGTAATGAAGTGATGGTGACGATGTTGGTCCCCATAAGCCAATGAAGCAACAGCATCCACACAGTGATGTTAAGTGGTTCACTAACAGCTCTTTCTTCTCCTTGTTATTTTCTCTTTCTTTGTCATCTCTTTCATTACTTTCTTTTTTCTGTCAAGCAAATTGTTACCTTTCAAAGTATTTCAGATTTAAGGGTAGGGCTGGACAGGCCTGTAATCCTAGTACTTGAGAGGCTGAGGCAGGAGGATCATGAGTCTCAGGCCAGTCTGGGCTACAAAGTGAGACTGTTACAAACAAACAAATAATCAAAAAAAATGTATTGTAGATTTAAAATATTCTAGTTACCCATAATCTTCAGAGGATCTACACCACAAAAGGCTTTCAACAATGTTTTCCTTGAATTAGCTACAAGGCTAGATTATCTGAAGGAAAGCTTTTGTTAAGGCCTGTGAGACTGTTCTTGGGGTATAAATGGAATCCCAGGAAATGATAGCCTTCTCTCAATGTATCTGGATGTGAGGGTAGCAGCCATTAAAGCATGCAGAGCCTAGGCCCTGACTGCCAATGGCGTACCACCCTGACCCCACCCAACTGCTTCCATCCAGCCAAGTGAGGATGATAACACACAGCCTTAGAAGTCTAGTTTCCCCACAGCCATTGCCCATAGATTGCTGAGGAGGGAGCAGATCCAGACTGAGCGGCTCTGTGAAGGCTGCATTGTAATGAAGGTCTCATAGGGTCTCTTGAACACAGACCTGGGTTATTGATTATTGATTGATTCTCAAATGGCAAAGGGATGATGGAGCAACTGAGGCCTATTCAGAACTTATAAGAACAAAGTAGCTATGGCTTGTGTGGTTTGATGCCCCAAACCAGAGTCCTCACAGCCTGGATTCCAGTGCACTCTTTAAGCTCTTAGTGGATTAAAACACAAGCATAAGAAAATGAGTGGTGACATGCTTCCCTTGTCTGAGGTTGTTTTGNTAGCATAGCAGTATGCAAGCTTGGATCCTAGAATATATCCTGTAGCTAATAAAAATGTAGCTTCCACTGACAGATTGGCAGACGTCATGTTCCAACTCTGTCTATGTGTGTGACTGGATGGGTGATTTGCCTTCCATATATTTTTAGTTTTATTCATGTGGAAAATAGTCTGAATTTTCCTAGCNGTGACACAAGCATTGAGAGGCAAAGAGTAAACAGATTTGGGGACTGGAGAGGTGGCTTATTGGTTGAGAGTTCTTGTTGCTCTTGTAGAGGATTGCAGTTTGGTTTTCAGCATCCACAACAGCATGTAACTCCAGTTCCAGGTATCTGACATTCTCTTCTAGCCTATGAGTGCACACACATACACCACTCGCACACTCATATGCATGAAAAGAGTAAGCTACTCAACTTATATTTGTTTATATTAGTATGTTTATATTGATGTCTGTCTTGACTGTGTCCACATCCTGGAGAAGGTACCACCAACTTCCCCAGCAAGTACCATCACCTCTCAGTTCCCTAGAGATTTCCCCAGAATTTCCCACTTTTGCTCAGAGGTTGAAGAGGATTACAATGCTGAACTCATAGTGCTGATGTCTGTGCATGGTGCAATCTACATTCCAACAGCAGGGATCAGCCAATGTTCATGACTTTATATAGGTCCCTCATTCACTCCAAGCTCATCAGAGATATAGTTATCTTGCCTATTCCAAGAATGCCCAGCTTTCCAGAAGCCTCTCCCTAGTGNTTGTTGGCCATCTTGACTACCCAGGTGATGACCTTCTCAGTACACAGCCTNCACAAACAGATTTTGCAGAGTTAAGATGATTCAAGGATCACAGCATCTTCGTAAAAGCACCAGTTNATGTGTCTGCACGGTCCTCTTTAGGATATCGATGCAATGGCTAATTGTTGCTGATTTGGTCAGCAACCCAGTCACTGGAGATCGATGACTGAGATAGACTTACAGAAAAAGCTGTACATGGAGATGTGAATGATTTGTGTTCAATAGTGATATATCTAGTTTATCAAGCATTTTCTATTCACCATGTTCAAAGACCCTTACAAGTAAAGTCAGATCTCAGTGTCTGTGTTCTACATCCATGGATCCACTCAAATATTGAACAGGAAATTCAAACAAAAATTGCACCTGTAGTGAGCATTGCAGATTTCTTGTCATTATTCCCTAAACAATATTGTCTGGTAGCTACTTATGTAGCATTTTCATCATACTGATTGTTATAAGCAATCATGGAGGTGATTTAAAGCACATGTGTAAAGTGCACATCCTATATGCAAATACGATGCCATTTATGCAAGGTGCTTGAGCATCATGCATTTGCATGGTGTAGGGGGNTCTTGGGAGAATCTCTCACAGACACTGAGGAACAACTGTACCAACTTACTTAATCTTTAAGTTCTTAATAGATGAGGAAAGTGAAAATTTGAGAGCTGGTGACCTGCCTTGTGTTTCTTAGAGATGCAAGTGATAAGCATGGCATTAAATACAACCAGAGAGATTCCAAGAGCACTCCCAAAAGTCCAAAACATAGAAGTGAGGGCAAAAACAAAGGGCTCGATTAGTTACCTAATTCTGTTTAACTTAGACCCCTCAAATGCACTTGCTTGAGATGACAGTTTATTTTCTGACCGTCTCTGTGGATTGAGGCTCCAGCCCTAGTGCAGCTGGGTCCTCTGCCTCTTGTTCCCTCATTAGAGAGCAATGAAGCTACCAGCAGAGAAACTGGGTCATCTCAAGGCAAAATTGGAATCAGAGCCCCCCTTTCAGTTCTTGCCATGTGGATATAACTGAAGCTGCCTACCTGTTCTCATGCCGTGATAATTGGGGATTTTAGTGACAGGGANGCACCAAAGGCAAAACTCAATTTTTTTTTTTTGCACCTCCTTCCAGAAGTTGCATCCCATAATTTTTGCTGTATTCTGGTCATCAGAAGCAGACTGATGAGTCCAGGTTGTGTTGAAGGGAAAGAGACACACCAGGCAGGCATGCTTAGAGCAGGATTCACAGAGGGTGTCTTAGAGGCTGCCTGCTGCAGAACCAGTGGAAATTGGAAAAATAAAAAATGAACAATAGACATGAACTTCTAAATTGTCAGAGCTATTTCCCCCACATTCATCTGTGAGAAATGCAATTTTTTTGCTTTGCTTTGCTTTCCTCTTTTCATGAATGAAAATAAGCTCAAGTTTACACCTTTATTAAAACCTAGAAAAAGAACTGCCTATGTCTGCATGGCCTGAAATGCCCGCACTGTGTTGGAGAATTGCTCCACTAGTTGTGACAGGGAGCCCNTCTCCCTGAAGATGAGGCAATAACAAAGGGCAGGGGCATTGTTCTGCCTCCCCGCTAGTCTCCCAAGTCGTCCATCTTTCTGGCAGGCGCTGCCCCTTCCAATTCAGCAGCACCTCACGTCCTTGCCATTTTCACGGAGCAGTAGCAGTACCGAAGCTAGGTCAGGCTGCTCTTTCATTAAAATTTCCCACAAATACGGCACTGTCGATTCCAAAATGGTTTTCCAGGCCTGGTCAGTCACTAAGGAAGCCTGAAGAGCCTTGGGGGTTGCTATGGCAACCGCCAACCCAGAAAGGCAAGGAGGACAAGCAGGCTAAATTGGCTGCCTGGGAAGAGGGGAGGGGAGGGGTCCAGTTTTGGAGCCTGGAGCCAGACTGGGATGCATGGTGCATACAGAATAGCCTGGAGGAGCAGGGAAGTGGGTGTCTTTGAAAGCAGGTCAGAGAGGAAAGTCTGAAAGGGCCAGTGTCATGCAGCTAGTCCAGGCCTTCTCAGGGACGTTAGATTCAGGGCTGACTCTCTGTGCTCCAAGCTCCACCACCCCACCTCAACCCCCATCTCTTATGCATGTGCCATCGATGTAACATCACATCTAAACAATTTCTCCCAGCCAAGTACATGAGACAAGACAGAGACCCTATAAGAGGCAGGCGTCCCCCTCCCCTGTGAGAAGTGCAGTGTTGTGTAGAGTCCACCAGCTCCACTGTCTTGTGCTTTCTCTCTGTTTTTGTTTTTTTCCCCTCCTGCTCTTTCTCGTCTGTTTAATGGGATGGAAATAGTTTTTCTTTCGTACAAGATGTCTGCTGCCACCTGCTGGAAAGTCGTATTCTCTGCACATAAAATTGCAAACAATAACAGCAGAGAAAATGACAGACATTGCTGGTGTCCTGAGGCCACTGAATTAATCGAGGCTAATTACAGATGCTTCTAAGCTGTCGTGGCAGCTGGGATTGGAAGGAAAACAACAAATGACAGTGTGGCTTGATAAAATATTGGAAAAATAGAAAACAAGAACACAAATGCCAAACCGTTGAATCAATAACAGAAAAGCACAGGTCTTTTTCTTCTTTTTATGTGTGAATCAAGCACAAATGTTGCAAATCTCAACTTAGGTATAGACACTTAATTGAGCTTATCTTTGTAAAAATGCTTTCAGGATAAAATGGCAAATGTAGGCAAAAGGGCCCCAAATCAACAAATACACAGACAACTAGCTTCAGATTCACCAAAAGAAGGTCGTGCTTTCTTCAGAGGCAGAGGCTAAGGAGAGAGGCCTGGGTGAAGGGCAGCCTGCCCCTGAGAATGTGCAGGGAAGGCTGTTATGTTTTGAGTCTTGAATGTTCCGCAAAGGCTTGGTTGCCGGCTATTGGAGGTGCTGAAATCTTAAAGGGATGGGGGCAGAGAAGAAGGAAAACAAGCCACTGGAGACTGCCCTTGACGGTGACATTGGAAGGCCAGCACATTCCTGTCTCCTCTTTGCTCCCTAGCTGTCACTAAGTGAACAGACTCCTAATCACGTGATCCCACCCATGCTGTGCCATGTTACCAAGAGCCCAAAGCAACCCGGTCAAGTGACTGTGGACCAAATCTCCTGAAATTATGAGGCAAAACAAACCTTTCTAAATTTGTTTGTCTTGGGTATTTCTTCCACAGTGTCAGAAAGCTGATTAATACAGGGGTTCACATTACCAAGTATCCAGTATGGAATGCTATAAATCAAGCACACTGCCTCACACGAACTAAATGCTGCCCTCCTACTTTGACAAACACAGCTTGCTCCAAACATGGACTGTCAGGTTTGAATTCAGAGCAACAGTTCTCTAGTATTAAATGATAGAATCCCAGTCTGCAAGGAGGGCCAACTCTGTGCCCTTAGCCACCCAGCCCCTTCTCTTCTTACTCCTGATTCTCAGTTTCACATTACACACTAGCGAGAGGCAGGCAGAGTAGTCAGAAGTGGACTTCAGACTGATGGGGTAGGCAACTGGATGTTCCCAGGTGCCAGAGGGGGGTGGGAAAGGGGCACGTGGGATCTGGGAAACATGAGTCCGTGGCTTCTTAGGCTCTTTACCTGTTGGTAGGAAGCTGGGAAGGCTAATTCAATAAGTTGCAAAGGCCTTGTTTGCTTCATTTACTGAAAAGTACAGATGTGAAGGAGGTAGGCAGTGGGGAGTTGGGAACATCTTCTACCCCTCCCTTTCTTGACCCTCCTTTAATTGTATCCATCTTTCAAACACTCACCTGCTCAAGCATGTTTACGGCCTCTGCNATGTTCTCAGCCCTCTGTCTGGAAGTTCACTTCATGCTATCTGCTCTTTGTCCATGTTGCCGAAGAAGCAGAAGGATGTGTGTCACTTAAAATGAGCTAAATTAATTTTGTATTTATATTTCTTATTTCTGAGGCACTTATGATGCCAAGGCACTAAAATTCTGGAACAGTTTTCAATGATANGTCCTTAAAGTCATTTACATAATACAATATCTTTGTTGTCTTCCTGACCTGTCTGTCTCCTATTCCTTTCCCCTTTGGTGGTAGAGAGGGCAACCATAACACAGATATCCATCTCTCCCAAAACGAGCACACTTACACTGAACAGTCAGGCAGACTCCACTGGTTGTCAGAATTTGTATGCTCTACCCATAAAAACTAGTGATTAAATACACAGACAGAGATAAAATAGAAACTCATGATCTCACAGCTCTGGAGACTACGAGACTAAGAGAAAGACATTGGCAGGNTTTGTCTCTCCTGAGATTTATCTTCATGGATTGCAGGTGCCTATTTTTCTTACCAGGACCTCACACAGACTTTCCCAGGTGCACACACAACCCTATGGCCTCTTTTTCTTTTCTTATTGGGTCAACATCCACCTCACATATCTTTAAATCCAGTGTATCCTGAGGTACTGAAGTCTAAGGAGTTTAGGGTGGGAGACTGTGGTAGTTTGAATGTAATTGGTTCCCATAAACTCATAGGAAGTGACACTATTAGGAAGTGTGGCTTGTTGGAGTAGGTATTTCCTTGTTGGAGGAAGTTGTGTCACTGTGGGAGTAGACTTTGAGATCTCATATATGCTCAAGCCATGCCCAGCGTCTCAGTTTATTTTCTGTTGCCTGAAGATCAAGATGTAGAATTCTCAGCTCCTTCTCCAGCACCATGTCTGCCTGTATGCTACCTTGTTCCACCATGATGATAATGGACTATACCTCTGAAGTTGTAATCCGTAAGAGATTAAGGAAAGCCAGGCATATGTCAGGGGTGTCCCTGAGTGGAGNCCTAGAGAGGCCATTTCCTGAAGCTGTGAAAGTGAAGCCTAGATTTCCTTGGAGACCCCAAGATATTGGAGATGCCAGAGCTGTGGGAAACCTGCTGAGGAGAGCTGCTAACAGGGAGTGGAACCAACCTAAGAGAAAGAAGTGTGTTACAGTCAACAAAGCTGAAAGAAGTTAGAGATCTGAGGAGCGTTTTGTTATCAGACATGGAGATACAGAGTTTGCAGTTTGCTCAGCTGGTTTTCAGTCTTGCTTTTGTCCAGTANTTCCTCACTATGTTCCCTTCCCTACATTTTAGAATGGTAATGTGTAGCCTGTGCTATTATATGTTGGAAGTATGTTATCTGTTTTTTAATTTTTATTTTATAGGGGATTACAGTTAAGAGATTGCATGAATTTCAGAAGAGACTTTGAACTTTTAAACATTGTTGAGACTATGATAGACTATGGGGAATTTTGAAGTTGGACTAAATGCATTTTGCATTATGATATTGTCACAAGCTTATGGGGGCCAGGGAGTGGAACGTGGTATTTTGAATGTAATTGGCCCCCATAAGCTCATAGGGAGTGGCATTATTAGGAGGTGTGGCCTTATTGGAGGAGTTGTGTCAACCTGTGAAGGCAGGNTTTGAGGTCTNCTATGGTCAANTTATGCCCAGGGTCACAGCTCACTTCCTGTTGCCTGCAGGTCAAGATGTAGAACTCTCAGCTCCTTCTCTAGCACCATGTCTGCCTGCATGCTATCATGTCTCACCATGATGGTAACAGACTGAACCTCTGAAATTGTAAGCCACCCCAATTAAATGTATTTCCTTTAGATGAGTTGCCATGGGCATGGTGTCTCTTCACAGCAATAGAAACCCTAACTAAGACAAGGACCCAATTCAGCCAGTTAACACCCGCCTACCTGATTCTGTTTAAAATGGGATCACTAACTAGGGTGATTTACTCGTGAGAAATGCTCCAAAGAAGACAGGAAGAAGTGCATACACATGGAGGAGGCTACCATCACTTTAACTTCTTTACTCTGGTCTCCTTCATTCTTGGGCTGCCTACTGCTGTGTAGCCACATACATTAGTTAATTTTTTCATTGATGTGATGAAGTATCTCACAAAAGCAGCTTATGAAATTAAAATTTTAGCTTACAGTTTGAGTGTACAGTCCATTGTGTCAAAGAGGGCGTGGCTGCTGGAGCATGAGGCAGCCAGTCACACTGCATCTGCAGGGAGGAACGAGAAAGATGAAGGCTGGCGCGCAGTTTGATTTCTCTTTTCTCTGAAGCCCAAGACTCCATCTCCTGGGAAGCTGCTGCTCACATTGGGGTGGCTATTCCCATCTCAATTAACTCATAGAAACCTAACTAGCTAGAAGCTCCCTCACAGATGTGTCCAGAGGTGTGTTTCAGTTGTGATTCTAAATCTCATCAAGTTGACAGTCAGGTCTAAACATCACCCGAAAGAGGCAGTTGGTTAAGGATGACCAAAAAGTTATTTTGTGGCGCGTGCTTATTACTTTCAAATGGAAAAGGTATGTGATTCTTCATAGCTCCCATAACTATTGAGCTGTGTAGTGGATAGCTGTTTCGGCTTTTGGCTTTGGGACATCGCCCCTAAAGTGACAACAGGTAACACCTGCCTAAGACCTCCCCCTAAAGCGTGGCTCAGGGGGAGCCCCTTAAGACTCGAGATGCCTACGTGACCTTCTTCTTCTCTCGTCCTGCTTCTGGATCACCTGGATCTCTCGCGGTTTCAGATGCTGGACTGGATGCAAGCCAGAGTTCTCCGCTGGATTGTGTAGCCTCTCCCTGGGATCTGTACTTGAATTCTTACTGGTTGTAAGTTACCCTAACATTAAACTCTGTAAATTGCTAGATAAACTACGTGGGTTTGCCTCATAATTGCTCCAATATTGCTGTCCCCACTTGAAGCCCTTACTTTCCTGAAGTGCCCTTTCTCTCATGATACCACACCATCTCTTACCGCTTACCCACTAACTCTTTGTGGCTATTTTTTTCACACAGGGTACAATCCATCCTTTGGCATCTGTTCTTGTTACACTAAATACTCTTCCAGGGCCACACTTATTACATGCTTCCAACTACAGCTTGAATGCAATTGGCTCCTGTGCATGTCACCAGTCTTGAAGGGCCATCACGTCCATGTGTGTGAAACAAGGATCTTCCACTCAGCCAATCCACTGCCCAAGTAGTCAGCCTCCTCTCCAACCCTCCCTGTTCTATATCCCAAAGGACTGCACCCCTGCAAGTCAGAAAGGAAGAGTGGAAGAAAGGTTGTCTGAACAGCGACATGGGCCAGGGACTGATGGAGGGAAAGGCTGAGGTGGAAGGAAGGACAACTGAGAGAGGAATGTAAAGAGTATTGGGAGAGGCATTCATGGTCATCAGTTCATGAAGCACCGAGTTGCATTAGTGAAAAGCTTGCTGACAGAGGAGACACATTCATCAGGACACCAAATCAGGGTAACTTGGTAACCTGCATAGGAATGTCATAAGGAGGATAGTCTGGGGACCTGAGAACTTGAGAAAGAAAANCAGAGTTTTGGGATAACCATGGGGGTCACAGAAGGCACTTGTCTCTCCCCCAACGTCCATGTGAGGAATAGGGAGTAAACAGCTGCTCNTTTAGGGAACTAGAAAGGGAAATTGCTGGGCCTCATAAGGCCCGGGTGTGAGGCCCAGTGTAACTTCCTGAGCCTGACTCGAGTTTGGTGACCTGTCTCTGGACCACGACTCCTGCCTAGGAGTGACTCAGCACAACCCGACCACCAAGACCGCCTCTACCTAGCTACCGCTATTGTGGAGAAATCTCATTGGCCCTCTACCCTTACCCCATCCCACGTCACACCAAGACCCCTTCCCCTTCACCCTACCCTTTATAAGCCATTCCTGATTTAATAAAAACGAGTTCCTGCTTCGACAGACTCCCGGTCCAGTGTGTTTAACCCTGGGGGATTGGAGGCTGGGCCACGACATTCACCATCCCGCTCAGNCCCAGGGAGAGACCAGCTGGACTGGTTCTGCCTACGCCCAGCGTGCCCTGCCGGTGGTGATAGATACAGGCAGGAAATATCCTCAAGGATCAAAACAATAATCGGACCTTTCCTCTGGCTTACAGGAACTTTATTTACCTAAGACTGACCTCTGGCTTACAGGAACTTTGCCTAAGACTGACTGTGTCCCCCCAAAGGACACTTAAAAGGAGGGTGATGGCAAATAGGGCAAGGTTAGCATGTGTGCTAAGGAGCATAGGCTGATGGGGTGATGGAAGTGCAGATCTTCCTGTAAGAGACTTCAACAGAGGAGGCATCGGGCAGAAAGTGATGTGATGCTTAAGGGGTGGGGACTGGGAACAGGGACAAAGCTTTTTATATGGCAGAGATTTCAAGTACTCTGTTCAATATTATCAGTGTCTGGATAGAAGCCGGGAGAGTATCAATAGGCTGGGTTAACATCTCTTAAGATGAATGTGGTGGTACCTAACGATCAGAATTTGGTGACAGCACCTACAACATTTTGCCCCTCACTCATTAATTACCAAANACTAGGTGGTTTGTTGTATTGCGTGCCCCATCCTAGGAGCCCTCAGCATCCTGGTGTTGCCTGCAGATCTGGAGATGGAGGGATCCTGAGATCCACATATCAGGTCGGAAAGAAGGGTGCTCCTTGTCCTCCAGAATCTCCCCAAGTGTGACTGAATATTACTCTAGTCTCATCTTCCCAACTCCCCATCTCCTTCATCAGCACAATCATTTTGTTCTGTCAATGTCATTACAACCCACATTTATTTCATAAAGAATTGTGCCTTTGTTTTGTTTCTTGTTAGAATGGAGTCTTTTTTAAATCACTTAAAAATAAAAATGCAAAATTATAATTTCAGGATCTCAAATTCACAAACTGATCACTATAATTAGAATNAAAAGTTCCTCCAAGTGACTAAAACTTAATTGTCACCTAAGGAAAAAGCCAATGTACAAGGTGGCAGAATCTGAAAGAAAAACAGCCCATGGCAGAACAGGCTTTTCTTTGCATACAAGCCCTGGGTTTTACATTCTCCTACACCAAACTTCAATAGTTTTGCATGTTTTATTTCACACACATTTCCTTCACCCACTAATGCAGCTATGCNTTGCTNGGGGTTGGGGGTGAGGGAGTGGAGGGGGCAGGTATCCTCTTCTAATGCTGCACCATGCTGGTCAGCCCCAGGCTGGAGCCAGTCNTGTTCACCCACACCATCTCTGCTCTAAGAACTACCTGGTTGCTTGCTGAGATCCAATACAGAGCTATATTATCCTGGCAAGCTGTCTAGTTCAGGGCTATGGTACAAACAATCCAAGGGATCTTCTGACACAGAGGGGACAAAGAGGTTCAAGTGTTTTTTACCCCCAGCTCTTTTTTCTCTTGCTTGGTTATGTCTCCCCACAGAGCCTGTATGCTAAGGGCTTGGTCACCAACCTATAGTGCTATTGGAGGGCAGTGGAACCTTTAAGAGGTGGAGTCTAGAGGGAGGTTAGGTTACGGAAGGTGAACTCTTGAAAGGGATACTGGGGCTCCAGCTCTTTCCTCCTGCTCTCCTTCTTCATTTCCTGGCTACCATGAGGCAAGTACCTTCCTCTGCCATATGCCCCCACCGCACTGTACTGTGATGTCACAGGCCCAAAGCAACATGGCAAGGTGGCAATATACTGAAACCCCCTCCCCAAATTGTAACCCAAANCTATCGTTCCTCTTTGGTGTTTCATTACAGTGGTACAAAGCTATCATGCACCTCTGGAAANTGCAGGAAGTTGCTGAGGATAAAAGGGCATTCTGATGCTGTCCTTGGAAGATGGGTCTATANCATGTAGGATATGGCTCTGTTCTAGGTCCTCACTGAGATGGCCCAGCTTTGTCCTCCCACAGACACAGCAGTAGTAACCTATGATTATCTGAGTCTGCAGGTGTAGCCTCTGGCCCTTCAGATAGGGCTCAGCAGCGAGGATTTTGAGATCAGAGGCAGAAAAGGGTTGAATTCCTGCATTAGGAGAATCCAACTCAGGAGTGTCCCTTCAGATTCTTCTTTGCATCTCAGGCTAAATGATGGATTCTGCAGCAAGGATTTCAGTCTTGGATCTGTTGGAGCCCAGCAGTGCTGTGAGAGGTTTGGGAGGGCTGTGGGAGTCNGTGCTAGCTGACTGTTGGAATATTAGCCCTAACTGCATGAGAGGAGAGTTTCTGCCTGCTCAGGCTCCACATTGCTGAGGGGTGTGGATNTCTGTGGAGAATCAAGAGGCCACCTGGTCTGTGTGGTAGGCATGATTCTCTTTGGATTTTTGACATTTGTGTGTCAGCTTGCTGTTTCCAAAGTCCCTCCAGTCTTGTCTCATTGGCCATCCTTGTTCCTTTGACAGAGGTGCTAGCCTTTCTCTGACATTCTCTGGGGATAGAGCATCCCAGGCCTCTGCTGATCCTCAGGATCCTGATTTCCTCTGAAGCGGTCATAGAATTTGGGAGTGTGGTTATTATGACTACCCAACTTATGAATTCAACTCTGTCCATCTCTCAGAAGGACCTCTAAGCTTGTCCCTGGAGAAGTCTAAGAAACATAGAACCAATAACAGAACTCATGCAGATAGCAAACTCATNAGACATTGTCCATTGTGGTGTGGTGGCATGGCCATGTAGCACAGTCAAAAGTCATTTTAAAATGTGAGCCAGCAGAGGAGGGCTGTCCCTGCTGCCAACCTCACACTGGCTGGAAGCCAAGGCGATCTCACATACTGCTCTCTTTAAAGGTCTGTGGTTGGGACTCAGGTTGGCTTTCTAATCCTCTCCCTCGATGATCTGAAAATTAGTCAGGATGGGAGGTAGTGTCCATCAATATCAGGCCGGCCCACAGAGCTGAGGTTGCTTCTTTGTGCTAATCAAAGGTTTGATTTTCATGAGCATCTTCGTGCTGNTTTACTTGCTTCGCTGATGCATGGCACACCACACGCCAGCTCGATGGCATGAGCCAGTAACAATGTACAATGTCTCACCAGTAGCTCTTGTGTTTCACATGGATGGATGGAGCCCTGGAACGTCTGGGAGGTTCACAATGACCTTACTGAGCTGCCTGGCTGCCGGCTGTTGGATGCTGCTGCTGGCTGCTGGCTTCATGCTGCCGGCTGCAGGCTGGGAGCTGACCTGGGGCTGGACTGACAGGGCCTTNCACTCTGTTCAGGGAGACTTTACCATGCCTCTGTAGGGCTTCCTCTCATCAGGAAGGAAGAGAGTGAAAATGGCAGGAGCGTGTACTATTACCCACACATTTGCACATTTGCGTTTATCCCAAGTCTTCTCCATTTCCATCAGGTTTACGTGATGACACTTACAAAGTTAAAGCTGGACTAAAATACGACTTGTCTTTGATTGTAGTGGGTGGAGACGATAGGGCCCAGAGATAAAAGAAAATATTAATTTAAATAATCTAGTTGATATTTCAAATGAGAATATCGTGTTTATTTATTAAAAAATATAATGACACATACTTTGTCAGAGAAGAAGCACATGAAACAATTGAGTTCTTGACTCAGGAAGACACAAAACCACTTCTGGCACTGCTCCATTGGGAGTTCAAGCCTCATGGGTTTAAGTCCTTGGTGAATAGGTTGGAATACNGTATTTGTTGCCTTGCAGAAGTCTGGCCCCCTATCTAAGCTTCTCAATCCTCTGTAATTGTGTCTGCTGCTGAGCATACTGTAGGTGGTATTGTAGTACAGTT
Organism: Neotoma lepida; assembly: GCA_001675575.1. Lineage (NCBI taxonomy): Eukaryota > Metazoa > Chordata > Mammalia > Rodentia > Cricetidae > Neotoma > Neotoma lepida. Next base: position 124,465 of record LZPO01076079.1, read on the forward strand.
TTCCCCTGCACAAACCATGACCATCCCATCACCACTATGGAATATATATAACCTTGGTCCCAGCAATCATGACAATGAAGTGAATGCACCAATGTAGTCATAGCTAGGTCTATGGTAATAGCAACGAGGGTGTATAAGGGACAGGGGCATCAGAGGATCCTTCCCTGGTATTACAGGTTTTAATCCTTCATGCCCCTCAGCTGCAAGGGATCTTGGGAGGTTCTAGACTAGAATATATAGGAGGCAGATATTTACTGATGAGACTCNATGATAAGATTCCATTAGGTTGTCAGCTAGGANGGGGTGGGGCNTTTTGACAAGGCAGATGCTTTTGAGTCCCCCAAACTCCTGTAAGTAACCTCTCCTTCATACTTCTGCTAGTAAGCCCAGTATACTCATTAGCTTACCCAGTCAGGCTGAGGTGGAATTGTTGCTTTGGTATGCTGTTGGTCCCTTATCTGAGGTGACTAGACATTTGCTCATTTCTCCCCAGGAAGAGTGATAAAAAAGTGAACTTGTAGGGGTCTCCCTGCTGTACTTCTGAAATATGTCGATTTAGAAACATTTTTTAAAAGATTTGTGTGTGTGTGTGTGTGTGTGTGTATGTGTGTGTAAGTATTTGTACCTGTGTGAGTTTGTGCACACCATGTAAGAGGAAGTGCCTGTAGAGGCCAGGCATGTTGGATCCTCTGGAACTTGAGTTGCAAGCAGTTGTGAGCCATCTGATATGGGTGCTGAGAACCAAACTTGGGTCCTCTGCAAGAGCACTAAGTGCTCTTAACCACTGAGACANCTCTTCAGCCCTGAAATTTTTTTCATAGTATATTGCACTTTTATAAAATTATTTTAAGTGGTAGGCAGAATATTTTCCCCTTCCTAGGATGCCCATGTCTCAACTCCCAGAACTCATCACTATCATAATTTACAGAAAGATGTAAGATTAAGGATTTGGGGCTGGGTATATTTTCCTGATTACTGAGGTGTGTCCAACACAGTACAGGTCCTTACAAGATACTTCTTCCATGAAGCAGTTACAGCCAGAGANAGAGAGAGATGTGACTTAGATCATTGCCAGAGAGATTCTGTTTCTGACTTTGAAGATAGAGGAAGAGACCATATGCCAAGAAAAGTAGGAGGGCTCTAGAAAAAGCAAGAAAACAGATTTTTCCTGTCTTCAGCATGGACTACAGCCCTGGACACATCCTGATTTTAACCTAGTGAGCCCTTATCAGACCCAGACCCATGCCCTGCAGGATCAGAAGCAACCATCTGTCTGTATGTTCAGAGCTGATAATAACTGTTTTTAGCTGATAGTAATTGTTTTTATGGAAGCTTCTTAAAAATGAAGTGTTCTTTAGTACTTTGAAGAATGTTTAGATTCTTCAGAGGTTTTTTTTTCCAAGATAATGAGGGAGTTTATGAGAAAGAGAAGAGGGAGAGGAAAGGAGAGGGAAGAAGAGAAAGAGACAGAGACAGAGAGACACAGACTCTGTGACCACCCCACTGGGCTCTGGCTAACCAAACAAGACAAGCCCCAGTGGTAGAAGGCTGAATGTCAGGCAGAACCAGCAGGTGGCCATGTCTGTCCATCCATGTGCTCTGTTCATGAGTCACTTCACACAATTAATAAAGCCTCTGCCCTACTGAAGGGCAAGCATGGTGCACAAGAATTTTGATGCAGATTTTAGCTTAACAATGGATTTTAGATCCACTTTGATGTTATAATAAATCTTCACCCTGATATGTGCTCTCCAAGCATCTCCACTCCCTAGACATGAGACTTTATTTTATTTTTCTTTGTTTATGAGGTGGGTAGACATTTGCTATATTTGGGTGCTCTGTGGCTTTTGCATATTTTCTCTTAGACATTGAGATCTATCAACTCACCGAATGGTTCTGCTGTTCCAGGCCTGTGGTTTCTCTGCTCAGAGTCAAATCTAAGTCCTTCTGACATGACCTAGGTATCATGAGCCCGCCCCTGCCGTCTCTCTGATTTTGCCTCCATCTCTTCCTTGCTTACTTACAGTACAAGAACCATGTTAGTCCNTTGTTGCTCTTCACCACTTAAAGTCATCCAAATTCAGGATCACAAAAAGCCGCTTCTATTGTTCTCTCGAAGTCTCTCCCCCATAGAACTCTGGGACCTGACAATTCATTCTTTCAGAGCCCTCCTCAGATACTCCCTTTTCAGAAAGATGCTCCAATCACTCCACACAAAGAGTCACTCTGTCTCTGGTGACTCACTTTAGTTTTCATTAAAGAAATTCTCTCAACCTGTCACAAATCCTGTAAAAAAAAATTAAAGTAAAAAGACATGAGATTCCTACAACTAAATTACAAAAATAAGAAGTTTGATTAAAAACAAAATAAGCAAAGGTCCTNAGTAAGCATTTTTACCAGGTAAGACAAGAATGGTCAACAGGCGTGCGACAAAACGTTCATCACTAATCATCAAGGAAATGCAAGTCAAAATCATGAGCTTTTATGTCACCATTAAAACAGATATGATTAGAATGACCAGAGATAACAAGTCTTGATGAGGACCTAGAGAATGAGAACACTCAGACACTGTGGGTGGGAATGTGAATGGGGAACCATTATGAAAAACAGTGTGGTGGCTTCTCAGAAAACTAAAAATAGGATGCATTGATGCCAGAGGGTCAAGGAGGCTTAATGATATATAAGTCTTCAAATTTCTCCATGCCTGCACAAGACAGTGTTTCTAAGTGTGAGGACCAGGGATGCCTGCTTCAGATTAGTGAGAGACCTGTTTCCAGTGATAACCTTGAGTTNGAAGGCCTGGGAAATGGGCCCCAAAGAGAATCTTAGCCTGATGTTCATCTAANTTTACTGCCTTCTTTGGGACAGACAACATGCAACAGAATAATATGGAGAAAATCACTAGAGCCCAGTGATGACTGACTATTCACACAGAACCCACCAGAGGTGGAGGCTGATGATGGTGCACTTACAGTAAAATTCTGAAGGAATTTTCAAGAGGTCCTGTGTCTTTCTGGCTGACAGGGAGTGGAAGTTTCTGGTCATTTCTAAGATTTTCAAATTTAGATCATTTGNAAAATATCCACTGCAGCAGAAATCATGACTGAAGCAAAACCCAATAAGTCTGTTAACTGTTTACTCTCTTCTGACAATTTGCTGTTCTTGTGCTATGGAATAATCTTCTTGTACACTGTAAAGATTTGTCACTCAAATTGGTTTAATAAAACGCTGACTGGCAGGAAGTATAGGCGGAACGACCAAACTAAGGATGACGGAAGGAGAAGGTCAGAGTCTAGAGCTGTCTCTTATACACATCTAGATGTGTATAAGAGACAGGTGGAATAATCTTCTTGTACACTGTAAAGATTTGTCACTCAAATTGGTTTAATAAAACGCTGACTGGCCAGTAGCCAGGCAGGAAGTATAGGTAGAGCAACCAAACTAAGAATGCTGGGAAGAGGAAGGGCAGAGTCAGGAGCTGCCAGCCAGACACAGAGGAAGCAAGATGACAATGTCAGACTGAGAAAAGACACCAAGCCACATGGCTAAACATAGGTAAGAATTATGGGTTAATTTAAGTGTAAGAGCTAGTTAGTAATAAGCCTGAGCTACCAGCTGAGCATTTCAAAGTGATATTAAGCCTGAGTCAATTATTTGGGAAGTGGCTGCCAGGTATTTGGGAATTGCTGGCAGGACAGAAACTTCTGTCTACATCCTTGAGTCTCTAATTTAGCTTTATTCTGGAGTTTTGTCCAAATGCTGTATGAGACTTAGAGCCCATGGCATATTCTAATGAGAGATAGTCCTGACCCTTCATTAAAACCCAATGATGACNGGTGGTTCTTAAAGAACTTGGGTTTGAGACTGGGTTTTGAAGTCATCTATACTTATGGTAATTAATGTTTCTTTGTCCTTGCTAATTCACTCCAAAACATTCAGCAAGACTATACCAGGTTATTGTGATAATAATAACATTGCCATCATAATCACAAATATTTGAACACTTACTACATATCTAGTTCTCTTCTATATATATCATGATTTAATTACCTTCTCATCTTGGTGACCAATACTGATATAAACAACTTAATGGTGGAAGGCTCTGTTTCAGCTCATGGTCTCTGAGGTTTAGCCCGTGTGCATTTGGTCAGCTCATGGTCTCTGAGGTTTAGCCCGTGTGCATTTGGTCAGCTCATGGTCTCTGAGGTTTAGCCCNTGTGCATTTGGTCAGCTCATGGTCTCTGAGGTTTAGCCCNTGTGCATTTGGTCAGCTCATGGTCTCTGAGGTTTAGCCCNTGTGCATTTGGTCAGCTCATGGTCTCTGAGGTTTAGCCCGTGTGCATTTGGGGAGAACATGATGGCAGCAGGGTGTGTTGCTGAGGAGTTCTTTCACCTCAGGGTGGACAGGTAGCAGGAAGAAGCACCTCATGTCATGGCTGATGAGAAGCAGGTCTGATGCGGAATAGGAAGAGGACAGGCAAGATACAGCTCTAAATGATATGCTCCGGATGATGTACTTCTTCCAATCAGGACCACCTTCCAGAGTTCCACTGCTGCCCAATAATCTATTCAAACTTGGAATCTCTCAATAGAGCAGCCATTTACAATGTCAGAGCCATGTGGCCCAATTGCCTCAGACACACCCAGGGGTGTGCTTTATAATCGCAGGCAGTTCTCAATCTGATGAATCTGATTCGATCCCATGTACATTCATCTCATCCTCACNGTAACTCAGTGGAACATGTACTGTTANTACAGCTCAATGTACGGATGAACACAAGGCAAAGAAAGGTTCATACATATGTGCTGACTTATAATATTGAGTCAAGATAGATACATAACAGAAAAAAATACAGAAAATCACTTTAAGTTATTGTGGGTCCAAGGATGAAAAAGTTTGCAATAGGGGAATTATGAAGGGGTAAATATTTGAGTTGGATATGAACTATTTTACATGAATTAAAGCCTTGGCAATGGAGTGTGATGAAGAGTGGGCTAGGAGAAGAGGGTGGAACATTGCTGGCAGGATAGCCTCTCCACTAGAACCCATTGGCTACCAGGATCTGAACACTCATACTTACCAAGATTCAGGGTTTTCAGGAGTGGCACACTTGGCTGGACTAGAGTCTCCCCTTGAATACTGAGCTGGTCTGTTCACCAATAGGAACAATTGGTTACTTCCCACTCCCAAGTCCCCTGAGCCACTGCCTACAAAGTATGGGAATAAGATTTCAGTAAAAAGTAAAAACCATATACTATTCAAACATCTACCCAACAGCGGAGGCCACACAGAATTTTCCTGTGTAATTCAAAGTTGCATGTTCCCAGACAGTGGTGACTCTAAGTCTCTTGTGAGCTAAGAGAAAGAAAGTAGGGCTCAGAGAGCAGCTCAGAGGGCCCGGGGTCACTGTACCCTCTCCTGACAGTTTTTATTCACTCTCAAATGTGCAAGCTCATAACTGACTCATTTCCTTTTCTCCTAACTTCGTCTTCTAACTGGCACATAGGAGCATCATGTCTTGTGACAACAGCTCACTTCTGCTCCTTGCTTTATGGAAGCTGGGGAGGAATTCACTGTATAAGACNGATAGTTAAGCAACTTTCCCCTCCCTGGCAGAGCAGTGGTAAGAATAGCTGGGTGGAGAAAACTGATTCTTCCAACAGAAAGAATAGCTACTTCAACCTGACACTCGTTAGAGAGAATATTTTTTCCTAGAGCTAAAATAATAGAATTCTACACACAGAGAAAGTAGAAGTAGAGAAGAGACAGGGAATGTTTGGGGGTGGGGGAGCTCCAGAGTCAAAATAAACATGTTGGGAAAGGAAAAGTGTTGGGTAAAATATTATAGAAACGGTCATGCTCTGAATCTGAGGCTGAAGAGAAAGGAATTTGACAAATGTGAGTCTATTTATATAGGGCTCCAAGCCCTGGCACACACACACAGAGGGTTTTAAGGGAAGTTCCATGTCATTAACTCTGGCCTTGCATAGGCTTTATCTTGGTAATGGTTTCCTTCATGGTCTATCAAAGGCAAAGAGGAACAATTTAGAATTGATAAGTGTCTTCCAAGAGAAGGGGAAGATACATGAAATGTTTTGGCTTCTTCAGTTCAANGACTATCATCCCTGATCACATAATTCAGAACTCCCAGTATGGGAGAGTCTGATACAGCTTTCGTTGGCTGGGTAGTTCNCATTCCTCACCTCCTATCCCACTTTATACAGGATAGGCTCTAAGTGCATGGGATGATGGATCAGCCAGCTTCATTTCACTATAACAAAATGCTTGAGATAATCAAGTTATGAAGGAAACATTTGCTGTGGATCTTGGTTTTGGAGGCGTAGTCTAAGATCAAGTGTCTCCATTGCCTTGGGCCTCTGGTTGAAGAAGCATATCATGGCGNGGCCAATTGCTTGCCACATAAACCAGGAAGAAAAGGGCAATCCAGGATTTCACACAACACTTTCTGAGAGCATCCCACCAATGACCGTTGGAACTGCCAGGAGGTTCTGCCTCCTGAGATTCTACCACCTCCCAGTTGCATCATGCTGAGGACCAAGACTTTAACACAGAGACCTGTGGGGAAATCCTCATGCAGACCACAGCAACTCACATCAAGTTTTTTTCTTGGGATGGAGTAAAATTATACAAATGTGCAAAGAACAAATGTCTGAACTGTATGTAGACAAGATCACCTTAATTTAAATTTGATAAGATAATGGACGTAGGTGTGGTTGCCTAAATTTAGAGCCCAGGACATATGTAAGGGAGAGAATGTCATTTGGAACATTGGAGAGTAAGCCTGTGCGGCAGTACCCTTCCCCTCCACAGTCTGAAGACAAGTGCCCTGGCCTCAAGGGAGGGGAGATAGCAGTCAACCACAGCAGTGCTGCACTCCTAGAGCCACATTCCACTCTCTGCTTGCTCCACCTCCAGGANACTTCTACTTCCAACAGCTAGCCTGCCCCGGTGGACACTGACCCTAGGCCAAGGCTGGCTTCTGCTCAGGCTCAAGCCTGCTTTGCTACACCAGTGACTTCTCTTAGGCAGTGCACCCGGGTGAAGGTGTTTGAGCATGGCAGCTTTCTCATCTCACGGGTATAGATGCAAACAGTTTGTCACAGGAGCTGAACCTGGACTTAGGAGCTCAGCCTGGCTTAGCTTACTTCTCATACTTGTTCCACTGCCTCACTTGCCCAGTGTCTTAGCTAGGATTACAATTGCTGTAATGAAAAACCATGACCAAGAACAACTTGGGGAGGAAAGGGTTTATTTAGCTTACATTTCAACATTGCTGCTCATCACTGAAGGAAGTCGGGACAGGAACTCAAACAGGGCAGGAACCTGGAGGTAGAAGCTGATGCAGAGGCCACAGAGAGAGAGGTACTGCTTACTGGCTTGCTCTTCATGGCTTGCTCAGCCTGCCTTCTTAGAGCACCCAAGCCCACCAGTCCAGGGTGGTACCACCCACAATGGGCTGAGCCTTCCCTCATCACTAATTAAGGAAATTCCCTACAGGCTTGCCTATAGCCTGATGTTATAGAGACATTTTCTTAATTGAAGTTCCTTCCTCTCAAATGACTCTAGCCTGTGTCAGGTTGACATTAAACTAGCCAGCACAACAGGTTTTCTTGTAAGTACATTCTATTGAAAAACTAACTCACATTCATATAAATCCTAGCCTCCAAGTCTTGTCTACTTCAGGGAAACCTGATCTTAGACAGCAGTCACCCAGAGTGTCTGTAGGCAGCCGATCTAGATCCAGATGAGTATGGCAGGTTAGCACTACTCAGTGATTCTAATGAGCCATTCAGATTTTTNCAGCTCCTACCCTGGCCCAGCATTTTCACTCTGTGGGCACCAAACCATTTTCTCACTGTAATTCCTCTTTCCATGCANCTTTCTTGCAAATAGGAAAAAGGTAGAAAGAACATTTCAAGTTCATTTTAGCAGTTTTGTTTTCTAATTGTACATTTGGAGCTCTGTACATCATAAGTTCAGTGTCTCGAATGCTATGAATATATCTGTTCTGAGAGGCAGAAGATCCCTGGGACCTAGANACACACACATACAGACAGGTGAACAGACACTTAGATGCACAACCACACAGACTCATGCACATGCGNGCATATATACATAGTTACACACACAAATGCATACACAAAGCACATATATGTGTTCATACACACAGTGTTTTCGAGGCAGCNTTTTGNTATATAGCTAAGGCTGGCCCATAATTTGCTATGTAACTTAAGTTGGCTTGGAACTCATGATCTCTTTCCTCAGGCTCCCAAGAGCTAGGATTATAGGATTAAAATTTGACAGGCTGGGATATTTTAGAATCACTTCAGAAGTCACTAGGAGAGGCCTTGTTTGGAAGCCCCTCCATAGCTTCTCTCTTGGTTTATTCTTTAATCAGTAGAAAGTTCAGCAGGTTGATTTGAACTGGAGGAGTTGAGGACATGAGTTGTAAATGTTCCCCTCTTCTCCTTGAAAGGCAGCCTCTTCCTTACTGCTGCTTTGAAAAATTGTCTCCTCCAAATTACAGGTTGAAATTGAATTGTCATGGTAACAGGATTAAGATGTAGATGTTTATGAGGTGACTGGACCAGGAGGGCCCTATGCTCGTGGATGGGACTGATCTTTATAAACTAGTTAGGTTCTTGTTCCCTCTTCCCTTCTCTCATTCTTCTGCTCTCTGCCATATGATGATGTGATAAAGTTTCTGTCTTAGTTAGGGTTTTATTGGTGTGAAGAGACATCATGACCACGGCAACTCTTATAAATGGAAGCATTTAATTGGGACTCGCTTACAGTTTCAGAGGTTCAGTCCATTATCATCATGGTGAGAAGCATGGCAGCATACACGGCAGACATGGTGCTGGAGAAGGAGCTGAGGGTTCTACATCCTGATCTGCAGGCAGCAGAAGGAGAGACTGCCACACTGGGAGTGGCTTGAACATATATGAGACCTCCAAGCCTGCCTTGACAGGGACACACTTCCTCCAACAAGGCCACACCTACTCCAACAAGGCCACACCTCCTAATAGTGCCACTCCCTATGAGCTAAGCATTTAAACACAGCAGTCTGTAGGGAACATCCCTATTTAAACCACCACAGCACCAAGACCTTTGTTGGGTTCCTTCACCTTAGACTCCTCAGCCTCTAGAACTGTGAGCTAACAGATTTCTTTTCATCATAGATGACCCAGCTGTGGGTGGAAACATTGATATGGTTAAGAGCTTGTTTTACTCTTCCAGAGGAAGTGAGTTTGATTTCCATACCAGGCAGCTCACATAGCCTGTTGCTCCAACTTTGGGCAACCACCAATGCTTCTGGCCTCTGCAGGTAGCCTCCCCACCCTTGCCCCTGCCTCAAGCNGCACATATTCACACAGATGCATATATATATATATGATTATATATGATTAAAAAATAATAATTCTTTAAAAAAAACTAAATTGCTCGGTGTCAGGTATTCTGATTTTCAGACACAAAACATAGTAGGAGATTTATTCTTTCAGGAGGCAGAGCTGCTATAGCAGTCAATTTAGACCTAGTGTCATGTCTCCTGGCTCACTCTGCTATTGGGGGAGCCATTTCTTGCACTCTCTGTTTTCCTATGCACATATGAAGACCTGGATTGCATATCAGTCTCCGTGAGTTCAACAGAAGCAGCATCTCCAGAAAAGATGCATCACATTTTGCGGTGTGCGGGGCTGAGACAGGTTTGCCATGTGTGTATCGGGACAAGAAACAAGCCTGCCTTTCTCTGGTTGCATGGAGATTTGGAGTAAGAACAGGATGTGGAGACTTGGGCATGTTTAGTTTCTCAACCACAATAGACAGGTTCACAGGCAAATGTTTGTTTCTGTGATCTCATATTTGTTCATAGGAAACTTAGTTGAAGAATGAAGAGATTTCGAATCTTGATTGATGAGTTTACTCTGAGATCTTTAGAGTGATAGATTATAATGATTAGTAAATGTTTGTAAGTTCAGTCATGCGCTGTGAACACAAAATCATCACATTAGCATATTTCCAGATAAAGTTTATTTGTAAAAAGCTTTCTTGAGCTGGGTTGGGTGGTGCACGTCTGTAATCCTGGATGCTTAGGATCATAAGTTCAAGTCTAGCCTGAGCCACTTAGCAAGACACTGTCTCAAAAATATAGGTGAAAAAAGAAGCTGGGGCTAATTTTTAAAGGCTTAGCAATACTGTGTTCATTCAATTTTTCTACTTCTGGATGGAAGTTACAAAATCACAGGCAGTACTTAATCCTCTGGTGGATATTTTTTATTGTTAGCTCTCAAACCCAGGATAAATGCCTATTTAACATATCAAACCTCTGCTGGCCATCAGGTTCTCCCAGCATTCCTCAGTCCCTACCTGTTGTAGGGTATGGCTGGAATACCCTCTCCTACCCTAAACTTCTTCAGCTCAGGGGCTGGGCTGCCCTTTCCCCAGCTGCCCTTCCCAGTACAACCCAGCCGTTTTGCTAGGCCAGTCCTTTTTGGCCAGTTTGGACCACCTTCCTGGCTTTTTGGTCTGCTCCTTCTCCTCTCTCCCCTTCCTCCTCTCCTCACACGGCCCCACTCAGGGTCATGTCCGCTCTGGACTCTCCCAGATGTCTCTGCCTCTGGCTATGCTCTCTCTTTTATCTACAATAAACTTTCTCCTCCCCATACCTAGGAACAGTCATGTCCTTTCCTTTTCTATTTTTTTTTTTCATTCGGTTATGTCAAGGGAAACTCAAATGATGTCACCCCATGACCTCGAGTACTTTTTCAACTGTTGGTTAAGAGGATAAGACAAAAGGGATAAGGTAGTTTCAACCACCTTGACCAGAAAGGATCAAGGTAAAGGTTTGACATCTGGGAACTTCCCAAGCTTTTGGAGTCACAGCCCATGTTCCCTTGCAGTTC
>LZPO01076080.1:85339-98140 GCA_001675575.1 Neotoma lepida
TATTAACTCAGAAGACCAACTGGAAGATGCTAAACTTAAAGAATAGAGAAAGAATAACATGTTATCCAAGTATGTACCAAAGATTGCTTGTTAAAAAGCGAAAAATGGTAACTTTACAGTGGAGAAATCAGACCAGTATTACCTCGTGGGCGGGTCAAAGTTAGTAACCTCAGTGGTGGGATAACTTGAGGTGATTTCTGTTGTCAAGAGCTAAGAAGTGTTTAATATTATTTATTCAGTACTCCCAGTGAAACTACATTGTTTGAATATAATCAAGTAGAGATATCAGGACAAAAGGAACATTCTTCAAAATGACTACCTGGCTGCTTTGAAATTTTTCAGTGTTATTGAAAACGAAGTATGAAAGACTAGTCCAGATGTGGGAGATTAAGAACACATGACAACTGCATGTCATGTGTAAGCTTAGATCGAGATCAGAGAAAATTTTGACCAAGGACCTTATTGAAACTATTGTAGACACATGAACACAGGCTGTGCACTGGACATGTGTATTGTATGATGCTGACTTCCTGGGTTGGACAAATGTCTGTGCTATGCATGAGAATGCCCTTGTCCTTAGGAAATGAAGTATATATGGATTAAAAAAAACAGTTCTGGATGTAACTATGAAATAGTTCAGGAAATATTTTGTGTTGTGTGGGCTTTTACTCATGTGTATATGTTAATACATTTAACATGTGCTTGGGGNTTGGTGTAGTGTGCATATTAGTGTTTGTACGTGCATGTTAGTGNGCTGTGTTTTAGTGTGTGTGTGTTAGTGTGTTACCATGTATTTGGATGCACATGCTCACGTGGCAAGANGGTAATCACATGTAGCGGGAGGGGTGACTTTTGTTGAATGTGATTGAAAGGCGTGTGGAAGGCCGAAAAGTCCAAGATGGAGGTCTGTTTCCTGCCAGACAGCTTTGCATATTATAACATGCAGAAATCACCACATGGAGGAGGAGGAGGAAGCAGACAGAGGGAAGAGGTCAAGGGAGCCCGACTCAGCCTTTCTGTAAGGTTCTCACTCTCAGAATAACGTGTCATCCATCATGAGGTCAGAGCCATGCCGAACGCCTTTTAATACTGCTGAAATGGCAGTTAAATTTGAGAGACACGAAAATTTNCTTTTATTATTTAATAAACTTTTTTTTCATTTATTTGACGTGCTGATCACAGTTTCCTCTCCCTCCTCTCCTGCTGCCCCCTCCTCCTGCCTCCCACGACCCCTTCCCCATCCACTCCTCCTCTGAGACCCAAAAATGTAAACCACAGCATTTTCCAAATCTTCTGTGAGTTTCAAATTATTTCAATATAAAAACTTTAAAAAATTTAAGTGTGGTTATTAACCTTTGCCTGAGGACAGTGTTCTCCTTGGCCTGAGTCATCATGACACAGAAAGCATTCGACAGAGCTGGATTAGCGTGAGCTCACTTTAATTATAATTACATCTAGTAGTATAATTTGTAAAACAAGGTTCTGCTTGGTATAACTCTCCCAGTGGATTATACACTTTGTGGACAGTTTACCTCAGAAACATTAACAGGGTTCAATTGTATGCCAGGAAGTTCACTAGATACCAGCACCAGGGAGATGTCTGAGTCCTGGTTTCAAGTTATTGACAACTGGGAAAGGGTGACAGCTGCAACAGATAGACAGGGTAATGTGACAAGGTAAACACAGAAAGAATAGCGGTGGATACAATAATCAAGACAAGTTTGGGGTTGGTGTAGTAGAGAGGCGTGACAGGAAGGTAGGGCCTCTCCAGTTGGTGGGATGGAGGGATGGAGAGAGGGGGTTCCATGCAAAGGGACTATCAAGCTGAAGCAGGTGCAGACTAGAGCTTGGGGTTCAGTGGGACTCNTAAGCCATTTCACATCANAAAAGCATAGCCCAGCCTTCCAACTTTCAGTGTGAAATAACAGAAAATAAGTAAGATTTTAGTTTAGTTATATAAACCTATAAGACATTAGGANAGTATAAAAGTTAACACTAGAGTGTGTCTGGTGCAAACCGGCCTTTGGGGACTGCTCTAATTGGTTATGACTTGCTACCATTATTACAAATGAGATTCTTTCCTTGACCATTTTGTTTTTAGTATTTTATTTATTATTATTGGGTATGTGTATGTATGTATGCATGGACACATGTGTGCTGTGGCACTTGTGTGGAGGTCAAAGGATAGGAGTTCAAAGGACAATTTCTGGAGTCAGTTCTCTTCTACTGTAGGTTGCAGGGAGTGAGTGCAGAGAATTGGTGTGTGAAGCAAGTGCTTTTACTCATGGAGCCATCTAAGCAGCCCTTGTTACAGTTTTAATACATTGGAACAAGACGACCCCTTTTGAAGAACAGGAATTCTTAGAATTCTTTTTAGTCATATCTTTGAGCACTTCNTGTTTGGCTAATCTCAGTTTGAGAGCACTGAGCAAAGGAATGGAGTCATATTTTCATAAAAACATCTTATAATTTGCAAATTGCTACTAAAAAAGAGATATTTTGTTTTTAATTGCTATAATTGGTTTGTATTATTAAAATCATAGCAAAACAGTCAAAAGCAAATGCCAAACACAAATTTTCATCTTTGATTTTTAAAGCTCAGTAGTCCTGATATGCATGGTTTACACAAGTTTGTAAGTAACATGTTCAGATAAGCATATGGGCAGAGGGGCCACATGCACAGCCTACAGCAAATGAATTGAAAATAGTCAGCAAGCACAAAAGCGTTCAACAGCAGATAAAACAGTAATTTAAATGATAGGCCATTTCTGGCCTATGAAATTAGATTTCATAGAAGTTATGAATGAGTGTTTTCAACAACAACAAAATCCTTGAAACTGTCTCAGTATCCAATAGCATGGAAATAGTTAAGTGACATATGCATTGAACTTATTTTATTTTATTATTTTGGTTTTTCGAGACAGGGTTTCTCTGTGTAGCTTTGCGCCTTTCCTGGAACTCATTTGGTAGCCCAGGCTGGCCTCGAACTCACAGAGATCCGCCTGCCTCTGCCTCCCGAGTGCTGGGATTAAAGGCGTGCGCCACCACCACCCGGCTCGAACTTATTTTATTTTTAATTATGTGTATATTTATGTGTCTCTGTATGGGTATGTGCATGAGGGTGTAGTGCCTGTGGAAGCCAGAAGAGGGCAGTAGATCCTGAGCAGACGTTACAGAGGCTGTGAGCTACCAGATGTGACACTGGGAACTGCACTTGGGTCCTCTGCAAGAGTAATGTGCACTCTTAACTGCTGAGCCCCACTGTTCTGAAGAATTTAAAATGATATAAATGTTTATGCTGTCATGTTAAGTGTAGAAAGCAGCAAACAAGACATGTACTTTCAGTTTTGCTGGAACACACACAGACACTCTTTATATGTGAGAGTGTGAGAACTGACAAAGAGTATCAGATGGAAACCGTGCTACTTTTGTAGCTTTGCTGAAATTATGTCAAAATAGAAAACTAAAAGATACATANAGAAAAAAGTGCTTTCAGGCAAAAAACCCAAAAATTTCAGCACTAGTTCCATGACTTACATGTATGGAAGTATCATAAAGTCATTATTTTATATAATGAGTATATGCTAATCAAAACAGAAAAAAACCTTCCTCATAAAATTGAAGGAAACACATGCACCAAAATAAAAAATCAGTGAAGTCAAAAGNAAATGCCATTCACCCCAATGAATGTGTTAATCAGCATGCAAACAAGACTTAAAATTAGTGTCAGTGCTAGACAAAGGGTGTGTCGGGGTGGAAGGCAGGGGAAACACAAAGGTTAGGGGTGCACTTCACAGGGGCCATGTGAGGTGTGAGGGAACTGGGATGACTCAGCAGCCTGGCACTGGCCGTTCTAGCTCCATAATAAAGAGAAGTTGCCCCTCCAAAGACAGCAGATGTCCACAGTGTTTTCTTTGTTAATTCCCTGGGCTTTAGGAAACATACACAAGTCAGAGGAGGTGATGGGTGTCTTCCTAGGAGGTTGTTTTTCGATGAGTGAAAACCNCTGACGTTTGATAACCATTTTCATACTTGTTTTTATCACAGACCCCTTTCTAAGCAACTCGAGTTTGCGGTGATTCAGTTCAGGCCTTCTGCAGAGACAGCCTCTTACCTTAATGAGTAACACAGGTAATCACCCACTCCGGCTAAGCCTCTCTTGCTCCAAATCTTTGTGTTAAATATTCGTCTTCATTCAATGTTACCTAAGGACCAATGGAACCANGAGTATGCATCCTGGTGTCACTCAGAGTGCCACCAAATGCCTGCAATGANTCTGTCATTCCTACCTGATACCCCACTTCCCTCCCACAACTGGAGTTCACTGCAGTGGTTCCTGGGAATAGACAAACAGCAGCTAAGTGGCTCATGAAGGCATGTCCCCAGGTGGGATGAAACCACTCACGCTGCCATGCCCCACCCCCCACCCAGACTGTTAGTGCTGGAACCAGAATCTTCTAGTTTTGCATTTTGTTTAAAGATCCTTGTTTTAGTTACCTTTCTCATGTTGGTATGTGCGCCTTAGAGACGCCCCACGCTTCAAAAGCTGTTTATTAGGAGAGAGCATATGGCTCTGACGTTGCCCCAGTTCAAAC
Organism: Neotoma lepida; assembly: GCA_001675575.1. Classification (NCBI taxonomy): domain Eukaryota; kingdom Metazoa; phylum Chordata; class Mammalia; order Rodentia; family Cricetidae; genus Neotoma; species Neotoma lepida. The sequence goes on from LZPO01076080.1 coordinate 89,935, forward strand.
TGTTTCTCTCTCCAGGATTAGATGTTAAGCCCCTTGCAGGCACAGACCATAATTATCCATCATCACCTTCCTCAGACTCAGTCTTTGAGTTTTGAGAAACCCCTCACTCGGTCAGAAAGTGAACCCAGCTTTCTTCAGGGGCTAATGCTGTCCCCTCCTGTAGGGAAATCTGTCCCATGCTGTGACAACTCNGGCTTATATAGAAATGAAAGTGTAAAATACTGAATGTACAGCCTAAAGTTGAGATCAGCTTTGGTCTCTGGCCAAGCATATTAAAATGATGAAAAGAGTTATTAAAAATANGATCTGAAAGTTTGTCTAGCAAGACTCTTAAAAAGAGGGTGCCTNAATATCCGTGAATCCATGCATGCTCTTGAAGACTGTGGAATCTTTGCACTGTGTGANTGTCAATGAGTCACTGCCCATCCTGGCCATGTATCACAGGGGATGCTGGGACAGANAACATACCTGTCACATATGGATGCTGTTGACNCCAAGTTGAATGGCCGATTTACAGGGCAATTTTTATGAATAGATGCATATTGTTAAAATGCTTTCAGATGATTATTTTGATATTTTAAAACTATTTGTTCATCAGTGGAAGGATTGTATTCATTGTCTCACAGGCTGAGGTAATGATGATTGTAACATACACAATGAATGATAGTTTTCAATAGTATTCCTACACTTTAGCAGTGGGTTACTGGGGCTGGAGACATGGCTCAGCAGTTAAGAGCCGGGTTCAATTCTTAGTACCCAAATGGCAACTCATAACTGTCTGTAACTCCTGTTCCAAGAGATCCAACACACTCACAGAGATATACATGTAACCAATGCACATAAAATACAAATAAATAAATAAATAATTAAAAAAAGAAGTGGGTTATCAATGGCTAGAGCATATTATAGTTTAGGTCAGCTTGTGGCCTGAAAACACAGCACACTACCCTGTTTAACCTTGCCTTGAAAATAAGTCTTCCTTATATGACAAAGCCAGCATGCTGTTGGAGCTCTGGAATCAGGATATGACTGTAATTGGACATTTTTCTAGGCCTTGTCCATTGTTTATTTAGTGCTCACCTCTCCTCTTCAAATATTTAATAATGTAGAAGACATCATAACTTTCACCATTGTAAACAAATCTTTTTTGATTTGTGGCATCTGCATAAAAAAAAGAAAAAGAAAAAAAAAACCTCTCACTAATTACTGCTTCTGCTAGTGTCTGCTGAATGTCAAGTAGTTTACGTGCCTTTTGACTTTAAGCTGATCCATGATTTTCTCTTTAGAATTTATTAGTCATATTCTTTGGGATTGAGTCATTGCTCAACCTACTTAATGAAGACTTTTGTTTATTTGATATTTCATTGTGGTGTTGGGGATCAAACTTGGGACCTTGCATATCCTGAGAAACTGACCTGCCTTCCTAGCTCTTTATTTTTCTCTTTACAAATCCCCTTTTGTGGGGGCAGTTTTTATACATACAATAAAAAGCATGTTGATTAGAAATCTGTAACAAAGTCTACATATTATAACAAAGATCTCAGACCAAAGGACAGGGCTTCCACACTCACTAGAGCAGGGCAAAGAAGCCATCACTGCCACCTGCATCTCTAGTGTCAGGAGGAAATATCAGTAAGAAACAAATGACCTGTGAAACTACACTTGACATGAAATAAGAGAAACTCATCAAAAACAGTGACCAGGGATTTATACAGAATGGAAGAAGGAGTGTGTGCAGAGTAGAAATTCTAAGTAAATATCCATTTATATTGTGGTTTGAATGAGAAATATCCCCTATGGGCCAAGGTGTTTGAACACTGGGTCCCCAGGTGGAGGTTCTGTTTGGGAAGGTCATGNAACCTTTAGGAGACCCCACCTGGAAAGAAATGGGGCCGGACATTAAAGCTGTGTAGCCTGATCCCATTTCCTGTTCATTCTTTGCTNTCTGAGTGTGGATGCAATGTGACCAGCCAGTTTCTTGCTCCTGTCTGACTCCTGCCAGGATGGACTGTGTCCCCTCTGAAACTGTGACCCAAACCCTTCCTCTTTAAGTTGCCTTAGTCAGGGTGTTTAATCACAGCAATAGAGAGGTAACTGAGACAGTACAAGTGAAACTCTGGCATGGAAAAAGTTGTGTGGCTGGAGTATATTACAGAGACACATTTAGAATTTGGATGCCATTGTAGATTGATGGATAATGGTGACACCATGAATATGTCTTTTGACTTTGTTGGGGCATATTGTGCATAATAAATGCCCACCAGGACAAGTCTTGAGTACAGTCAGGGAGAAGGTGTCCTGGGTAAGTGTGGTCCCAGCATCTAGAGCAGGTCAGTGTGTCTTGCTGCCATCTCAGAATGCACAATTGCTCCTGTGAATGAGGAGCGGACACAGAGGGGACACCAATGTCCTGTACACAGGTCCCAGGCAACATATGGTCTCAGGGACACAAGGAATGCTAAAGTCAGAGGGGATGAAGATGAGGTTCTGGCAAACTAGTTAGCACCAACGATTGCTTCAGAGAGAAAGAATAAATTTTGCTCAAATTGATGTGAATTTTATGTTCCAAGGTTGTGTGCTTGCAACAAAGGCAATAGACGTTTAAATTGGGTTTTCAAGCTGGCAATCTCCCACATTTTCTACTTTAGCTAAATGGAAATGCCACAATTCTCTCTTTATGTCTCCATTTGAAAGAAAGTTATTATGGCACGTCTTAAGGGTACACTGAGGATTTATTTGCATTAACATCTTAATTTTGCTAAGTGCTGTATTCTTTACTTTTACTACTGTTAGGAGATTGCTTGGAAGATGACATTTTATTGTAAAAGTTAAGAATTAGCATCATAAATAGTATTTCCAAAAGCAAGAAGCTATCTTCCTATAATCTACATTTATCTGTGCATCTGTATATTTAAACCAACACCCTCCCCATCTCCGTGTGTGTGTGTGTGTGTGTGTGTGTTCCAGAAGTCATACATTCTCTCAAAAAATACACTGTTATACAAAATAGAAATTCACATGTTTAGGTANACTCAATAAGGCTAAAAATCATGAAAATTAATGACAAACACAAAGACCCCAGTAATGAAGGTAAAGACTAGAGCACTTTTTCCTCAACTCTAAGACAAACAATTGATTTAGATCCATTTCTTTTTTCTCCTATCTGCTAGTCTTCTTTTTCTATGTCTTTAGAATTCTATTTCTATTAGATATGATTTTAATTTTTTAATCACTTATACCAACACTGGCCTGTTTCAGAACATGTGAAATTATCCTATTTTTGCTTAGTTGACTGCTTCTTTCTTTGGGCTCCATGCCATGTCATGTGTATATCAGCTGCATTTTGTTATTGCCTTGTAATTATTTATTTCCATTGCTGTCCTTCTCATGAAATAGGATTCTAAAGAAAGAAATATTCTTCATGTCCTCATGTCTACATGACTAGAACAATGCCTGAATTCTCAACACATCCAGAAAATGGCTAATGAATGAATGAAAGAATAGAAAGTTTGGTTTAAACCCCTAATTCCTTCCCTCCTTCCCTCCTTCCCTCCTTCCCTCTCTTCCCTCCCTCTCTTTCTTCCTTCCTTTCCCTGTCTTCCCAACAGCCTGCCCACAGGCCCACCTCCTGTGGATCACTGGTAGTTACACTTAGGTTGGCGACATAGCAGGACATGCCTGTTGCTATTCTTGGCCATAAGACTGTCCCTGCTTACTCTCTTAGGGAGGTAACAGGTGTTCCCTGCCATTTGTTTGCCAAACTGTGCATATTTCCTTCCCACACAATATAGCATGCTTTCAGGGACCACAACCAGGTGCTGTTAGANAAGAGAGGAGAACAATTTTGAAACCCATGTTATCTGATACAAATAAGGCAGATAAGAGCCACAGATCAGAGCTCTATTCAGCAGGAGAGAGACTTATCCTTCCTCCCTTCCTTTTCTCCCATGGTGGGATTTATGAGGACAGACATGAANGAGCAGCCTGCTCCAGCAGAACAAGAGCCTCATTATGGAATCAGTTTGCAAGGTTCACCTCTGTGATTACAGTTATAATCTATTCCGATTCCACACAGGATTACATACAGGAATAGCAGCTGTTTCCAATCAACAATCAAAGTCCAGTCANACTGGCAATCCATTGGCCTGCTGAGCTTAAGCCTTACCCAGCAGTATTTTGAGACAAGGTCTTCCTATGTAATCCAGGTTTGCCTCAAAGCCGTGACCCTTCTGCTCCTGCTAATAGAACACTAGGTTTATAGCAAGTGCCATCACATCTCCCTTCAAAATACATTTTGACAGATTATTTTTCTTTGATAGAAAAAGGTAATGGAGAAACATAATTAATTTTTATTTAATTTCTATCATGGGTCAAGTGTTTTTATTGGGCAATTTTCCTGTGTATTTTTCTATGATCCCCAGATTACAGGAACTGAACCCTTACTATGATTATTTCAGAGTAAATTAAAAACAATTGGACTCAGACATGGGAATTAATTTTCTCATTGCCATAGAGCTGAGAAGTGACCCTAAATCAAATCGTTTGCCTTCTCAAAACTACTCTGTACCTACCATGTTGGGGAGCAGCATGCATTCAAAGAACTTGGATTTTGTAATGAATCAGCAGTACCTTAAAGGGCCTTTGGTGGCTGTCAATGGTGTCTCAGGTGCCACTAGAAGTGTTTCTGCTGGGTGAGCAGTGCCTGTCCCCCTTTCCAGCTGTGTGTCTCAGAACTNGGTCATCTGGGCAATATAGCCACCGTGGTCATTGACTCAGCTATGCCAGCTTGCAGAAGATCATCACAGCTGGCTTGCTGACTATTGACACTTTCTTAGACTAGGAGGGACTAGAGAGGGTCACTGGATCCTCACCTGAGTATCCAACCCTCCACCCAGCTGTGCATTTCTGTCATAATTGCCTGTGTCCTCTGGGTCTCAGAAGCTACTAGAGTGTAGAACAGGAAAACTTAATGGAAAGGAACTTCATCTAGGTAGCTCTGGGGAAGCCATCATCCATGCTGAGTGAAGACCTTACATTGAGGCTGCTTTGGGGTCACCCCCGCAGCCCCTCATTCACACTCTCTAAATAAGCTCTATAAATTCATGGCTTCCACACAAAGAACTCTGGTGGAATCATACTTTGGTTTGTGGTTGGGACTTTAGGAGGAGGGGGTAGATACTGTTTACANGTCTCTAGGAAGGAGTCTCTCAACAGTGCATTGACAGAAAAGTGATTCAGTTTGAGTTTGGGAACCATTTGGCCAGAAAGTGGAGTGCTCCAGGTCCATCTTCAAGAAGGACTGACCTACTGTCCGGAAGCCTTGACTGTTCTGTTTGTTTAAAGAGTCTATGCCCAAAATAACTTTATTGGGATCTGACTACAACTCTTGATTTTGTTGTAGTTTTGACATCAACCCATGACATCCCTGTGATCCCGGCCTGGTGAAATGAGAATTAACTCAGCCTTCTATGCTCTCTGAACCAGTGAGTTTGTGGTAGGACTATTTTAGGGCCACTGGGACTGTCACTGCTCTTTCCAGCTGGCAGGATAGTCTCCCGTGGAGCAGGCACAGTGCAGATCCTGGGCCTCAACAGGCTGTTTCACCATTNCTTTATGGCCTGGTGGTAGGTGCCTACAGCAAAGCAGTGACTCTTCTCCTATTCCCTTAAGGGTGAGTGAGGTTCACCCTCCTGGGCTGAAAAGTCTGCAACTAGAACCCACTGCTAGGACCTTGTGACAAGTGACACAACTGCTGTATGTTAACTCTGAAGCCACACACTGTTGGTGGTCATCATGNTGTCCTTGGTTAGAGTAGGTGCAGTCTCTAGGTGTGTGCGATGATATGGGGTTCCGTCCCTTCAGAAAATCAGCTATCTCACGCCTAAAACCGAGATGTGAAATTACAAACATGAAGTGGACTTATCGTCTGGCGAGGTGCACATTGGCAGGCTCATCCGAGCTCTGTTGTGAAGGTGGCTGTGGTCTAGCTGATTTGGAAAGAGGCTCTGGAAAAGTTACCACCCTGAAATGTGAGTGTTGTTTTCATGTGATGACATGGTCTTCATTTACAGGATGGCAGATGGTTGTCTCCCTCCACTCTTTTTTAGATCCCCTCTAATGTGAATTTAGTTAATTAAATTCTTAAAATTTAAATTGATAAACCATGTTCAAAAGAGTGAGTTGTGATTATTGAGAGAAAAAAAATCACTTTTAGAACTACATGTACTATGTTACTTCAAGACTGGAGTTGAGCCCAGTTTCTAATAATAATAATTCCCCCATCTCTTTCTAGAACAGTGGAGTTATAATATTCTGTTTTGCCTATTTCCAGTCATGANACAGTCTAGGTTTAGGTAAATAAACNGAACTGGAAAATGACAGACTGACCAACCTTGTCTGCCACTCTCCTGAAAGCTGTCATTTTTCATTTCAACGTTGTATTCATGAGCATTAATATGAAGGCCTCTGTCAGAGCTTGGCGTCTCATGTTTTGATTGCCTTGGAATGGGAATTTAAATTATGAATTTTAGAAATGGATTAAAATATAAAAGCAAGCATTCCTGTATACAAAGTCACAAGGCTGGTTCTGCCAGTATGTATGTGTGTGTGTGTATATATATGTGTGTGTGTATGTGTGTATGTATGTGTCTGTATATGTGTGTATGTGTGTATGTGTGTGTATATGTGTGTATATGTGTGTGTGTATATGTGTGTGTATGTGTATGTGTGTATGTGTGTGTGTGTGTGTATGTGTGAGACAAGCCACATTTCTCAGCTTTAGTTTCCTTTGTTTTTAGAAGAAAGATGGTTATATTGCACTAGCCTGACAGACCTGATAGGCTGGTCATGTCTCTGTGGGGTGTTGAGCAGGGACAATGATAGGGAAGTGTCTTGCAGACCCAGTTAGCAGGANGGTTAAAGCAAAGACAGTAAATATTGGTCACCTGTGAATTTGACAGCCTCTGGGTTGACTAGCTGCTGCTTTCATGATATACTCTTATTTTTCCCACTCAGGGACTACTCTCCTTAAGGAGATTGGAAGTTTGAAAGCAAGGAAGCCCAGCCTTTTTGAGATCATTGGGCAAGTCTGAGCTGATGCGCATCAAGGCATAAATTGTAAAATGTAAATTGCCGTGTTTAGTTTGTGAGGGCAATGTGAGTAACTGATGGTGAGATCTCTCTACTGCTTCCTTCATGGTCTGTTTCACAAGTAGCTCTTGTTGCATGGATGCCATCACCTCCCTCCAAAACCCCTTAGATAGATAGTGCTCTTTCCACTACATGGGTACCACACCTCCCTCCAAAACCCCTTAGATAGTGCTCTTTCCACTACATGGGTACCACACCTCCCTCCAAAACCCCTTNGATAGTGCTCTTTCCACTGATTCCATGTCAGGTGTCAGAGCTGAGCTGTGCCTTATACACAGTGAGCAAGAGAGACACTCAGATTTCTACAGTCATTAGAGTCACAAGCAGTCACGGAAGCCAAGATGATGGAGACCTTGAACAGGGCCAAAGGAAAATGGGTTGACTAGACAGAGGGCCTTTTAGACCTGGGACAGAATTTGAGTAAAACATGAAATAAGACACGAGCACAATTTGTAACAATAAATGGGAAGTAGAAATTGTCAAGTTTCCTTAGGAAACACCATTATAATATCATTAAGTTAACATTTACTTACCCCTTCACCTAACCAGCCCTGTTTGGGTGGTTCTCACGTGCCAGATCCTGTATTAGACACGGGATATGGCTCTTAGCAAAATGAACAGAGTTTTCACCTGATAGTGCCTGTATCCTAGTGGAAGGAGACTAAACAAAGCAACAAGTGAGGTGTGCAGCATGCTAACAATAATGTTGAAGAAGAAAAATACAGCAGGCGAGGAAATGGGATGGGAGCNATGTGAGGTGAGGCAGGGCAGGNCAGGGTGGGGCAGTGCAGGGTGGGGCCATGGTGGTTGCAGTTTTAGATGAAAGAAGGTAATACTGGACAAGCTGAAATCCCACCAGCCATATACTCTGCTAAGGGAGCACATACCTGAACTGTGTAGCTGTATCAACTCTGGACATCAAGTGATGTCATCTCCCTAAAGTTGTCAAAGCTGAGTGTCTTAGTTAGGGTTTCTATTGCTGTGAAGAGTTGACCATGGCAACTCTGATAAATGAAAACATTTAGTTGAGGTAGTGGCTTATAGTTTCAGAGTTTAG
>LZPO01076080.1:115970-141293 GCA_001675575.1 Neotoma lepida
GTGTGTGGGTGTGCACACATGTGCCTATGTGCGTATGCAGAGGCTCACAGGTTCTCGGCTATACTGGAAGCCAGCAAGCCCGAGTGAGTCTCCTGTCTCCCTCCCTTCGAGCTGGGAGTTAGGGGCAGGCACAGGAGGCCTAGTTTGCTATGTGGGTTTTGAGATCTGAACTCTGGGCTATGACTACAGAGTAAGCACTCTTAACTACCGAGCCATCTCCCTGCACTCAACATGACAGCTTGACCTATCTAGCTATCTGTCTGTCTGTCTGTCTGTCTGTCTATCTGTCTGTCTGTCTCTGTCTCTTTCTGAACTGTGCATAGTGACTTGAAGCAATTGTCAGGAAGTATAAGAAAAATCTCTAAAATATTTGAAGACTCCACTATCATTGATGCTTGAGAAGGGATTTTTTTTTTTTCATTAAATTTAAGTCCTGGATTTAGCTGCTTTTTTATTTTTCCTTTTGTTTTTATTTATTAGCCTCTTTCCCTTTTATCCCGTGTACCCCACTTCTGCAGCATGCTTTCTGCTTATCTGAGAGCACTTCTTCCAAGTGTATGTCAGACCTTCTTATCGACTGTCCCTTGGAGTAAAAGTTACTTAAACATAGACCCTCATCTCTGTCTCATGCTCTCTTTCACACTGTGTGTGGCCATTTACTGCCTCCATTTTTCTTTTCTCTTTTTCAGGGGAAGTTGCTTTCTTCTCCACGACTTTTTTTGGATTATGTGCTATGTGTGTGTATGTGCAACACTCATGGAGGCCAGGAAGGCATCAGGTGCTCTGGATCTGAAATTGTGGGGTCCTGTGGTGATCCACCCAATATAGGTGCTGGGACCCAAACTTGGGTCCTCTGCAAGGAGGTACAAGCTCTTAACTGCTGAGCCATTTCTCTCGCCCCCCCCAAATGATTTATTTTAGTATAAAAGGGCCATTCTAATGATTTTGTCAGATTTGAGGGAAAGGAGGCTAAGAAGAAAGGTGTCTCCTACATTCAGTGTCTGCTCTGCTTGCAACATCTCTCTTTTGATGTGGTCAGCATGATAATGCTGCCTTTAGCACAATGGAGGACGGGAAACGTCACAGGATGACTGCATTGACTAGTCTGGAAATGTAGTACATTTTAATGAACTGNCATCACCTCAGAATGTTGATGTGATAAATGCATGGTGACAGAAAGGCCAGGACATAAGAATGCAGATCAGCACAGATTCAATTGGAGGTTAGGCTCAAAGAAGAGCAGAGCTGTTAAGTCTAACCAAGTGATATTTGGTTTTACTAAATGGTAGGATGAGAAACTCAGCATGAGCCAAAGAGTGTATGTGGAGTTTTCAACGTTAGCTATGACAAGGTGTAATTTGAGTGTCAGCGATGGCACGGTTCTTTCTATGCAGCACTAGAATGATTCTGTGCACTCACTGGAGCCAGAGTGAAGGTGTGATTTCCTCTTCGGGGCTCCTTTGTTTGCATGATTAGGACTTCTCATCCCCTTTAGCTATGCACCAGCAAACATTGATGAGCATCATTCATTGCCAAGAGAGTGGCTGGCCACTGCAATTGTTTTAGATGAAAAGAAGAACACATTTGTATTTTTATGTTATTAAAAATAAATTTGCTTGCTGTCAAACCTGATGACCTGGGTGCAAACCTTGGGACCCATATGGGGGAGTAAAAAAAAAACAACAACAGACTCTTACAAGTTGCCCCCTCTCTCTCTCTCTCTCTCTCTCTCTCTCTCTCTCTCTCTCTCTCTCTCTCTCTCTCTCAAACACATACACACACACACACACCTTTCACCAAATAAATACATAAATGTAAGAAGAAAAAGCTCTTTCGGAAAAAATTCCTAAGATTTACATTTAGTATTAGCACTCCTGATATTCTCTTCTGCAAGTCCAGCATGTTTTGTGTCTGGTCTTCGGGGCTGCTGAGTGGTTGGTTTTGCCCACTATCTAATGTGAACAAACTCCAGGGAAAGCTGTACTTGACCATGTTCAGATGATGCACTCTGTAAATGAACTATTTAGCTGTCTTTGGTCTTTGCTGGTCCATGCTGAATATTTCCAGTTTGTATATTTAGTGGCCCTCTACTGCTACACGGGAAGGACTTCAGGTTTTACTATGGCTTATTTGTTGACGGCCATTCATTTTTGATGCTGAAAGTCTTCTGATTGCAGATAACTGTTGGGTCTATTCTTGCTACTAATTGATTAAATAATTCCCTCAAAGCTGAGTTTATGTTTTCAGAAGGGAGTCCATATTGTGAGGCTTTTATTTTTTGATTGAACAGTGTTTATTGGCATGAGTACAATTTCAGATTCACCGAAGTCAAATCAGCAGATCAGTGTGATTTCTCAGTGGTTTAACATGGGCTCCTGTCGTGGCTTTGAATGTAACTTCTATGTGGCCTCATACCAGTCAGCAATCTCCTCTTGATTGCAACACCCTAGTCATGTGACTGGTTTTGTAATGTGGGCCTCATTCCTGCCTCATTTGCATGGAGAAAGAATGGATGGACAGATAGGCTTACCCCCACTGGTGAGAAAGAAGGAAATCACTTGCTTTTTGAGGGGGNCTTAAAACTCTTTAAAGTGAGAGAATATGCAGGCTTAGAATGATAGTTTTCTAGATGACTATAGTCTAGTCTCACAGATGTAACACACTTCTCCATACAAAACTCTGTTCCGTTCTTGCTGGCAGGAGCAGCTGGTTAACTCTGTAAATCACTCTACAAGAGTAAGCTCACAAATGAATATATTAGTCATAGTAAGTGGGTAGAACCTTACACAATAATGCTGGTGAGGTTATTCTTGGAATATAATGTTAAATTGGATTTTCAAGGTAATACTTTTTCAAGTAAAAAAATACTTTAGAGTTGATACTTAATTTTTCTACACTTTCAGTTACTTTGGATGAAAGTTGCAAGCACATTCCAAGAGTTGTATGTCATACACACATTTGTTCAGCCTTCCTGTCTCTCTGTAGCTTTTATTTTAAAAATTCACTGATGTAACTACCAGGTAAGCCTGTAAAACAGTGTGTTTGGTGTTAAAGAGAAGTCTCTGTACTTGAAAAGTTTGGAAATTATTTTCCACTACAAGCCTGATTATTTTTAGAACATAAATTCCTGACTAAAGCGAGACCTCAGATAACATTTGGATTTTCCCCAATGTTCTGACCATTTTTGCTTCGTCTGTTGATTTTGCTTTGCACACCGGAACTGAGTTCAAGCTGGTCTTTTCTTTCTCTCTTCTAACGTCTCAAATGGGGACTTTTATTAAGACACATCATGAATCTTCCAGATTTTAGCAAACAGGCTATTTAAAGCCTCCTATAGTTAAAACCTCCCGTATTATTTCCCAAGATCGTGTGTGAGAATCCGTTTTGCATAGCCTGGTAGCTACACCACAGATACAGAGCAACACTGAGCTTGTTTGCGTTATTCATGTCTCCATCTGGCCCAGTGGTCCTGAGTAGTCTCAAATTTCTTTTTAGATCCTTCCCCGGTTTTCTACCCACAGTACTGGCCCATCATCCATCCTCGCTTCTCTTCACTGAAATACTGGTATTAGTGAGTGTGTGCATGCATGCGTGTGTGTGTGTGTGTGTGTGTGTGTGTGTGTGTGTGTGTGAAAGGAGAGACATCAAACTGCCATCCAAGGAGCAACATGTAATGGGACTCAGGTAAAGCCACAGAACACATGGCGATACATAGAGTAATAGAAATCGGTTAAGAGGAAAGAGCTAGCTAGCAAGAAGCCTGCCCACATAGTTGGTAATTAATATAAGCCTCTGAGTGATTATTTTATAAGCGGCTGCGGGACCTCAGGGCTGGGCAGGACACAGGAAAACTTCTGGCTACAGTGTGTGTGTATTTGCACTCCCCCATGGGGCTGTTTATATGGGCACATGAGTGTAGAGGCCAGAGGTTGCTGCCAGATTTCCTCCTCAGTCAATCTCCACTTTATTAACTGAGGCGGGATCTCTTGCTGATTGGGCTAATCAAACTAGCCAGCTCACCCCAGGGTTCCTTGTCTCTGCTGGAGATGCTGTCAGACCTACCCTGCTTTTATGTGGGTACCGGGAATCTTACCCCAGGTCTTCACGCCAACATGGCAAATGCCTTATCCATTGAGACATCTCCAGATCCTCTGAAAGTAATTTTTCAGAAATTAGTAACAAGTTTGTCCTAGCAAGTTTGAGAAACACACAATTTTCCTGATCTTTCCAGAATATGCTTGCCCTTTCTGTCCTTTAGGAGTCTGTCCCAGTGCCACTTCCCCTAGCGACTTTTCTATGGTTTCTGGTTTGTCTTATATGTTATATGTTCCTTATCTAGGACTTCACAGTGATTTATGTGAATCTCTACCTATATCTTAACTGGATACTATAATGTCCTATGCCTTAACCTATTTCCCGTTATACTATGGATCATAGACACAGAGGTTTGTGGGCACTGAATTCCATCTGTAAAACCCAGAGCTTGTCCCCTCAGCAGCATTCACCAAACACTCAATGATTCAATAAGTAACTTCCATGTGGTCCCTGTGAATCTGAAACTACTGTTCATTGTGCTTTGCAGCCCAAGTATCTCAGACCATAATTCTCATTTCCTCCTCTCCTTTAGAGACGGCTTCTGGAAATTATTGGGCATCACTTTCATTGTGAGTCTTCCAACATAGCTTCTCTGTTTTCAAAGTTTTCACTGTGTCTGTCCACCACACCACACTTATTTACCATTTAATGCTTTTCTGATTAAAACTATAAATTTCTGGGCAAATGTATTGATTCTTCCTGTTTTCATGAGTTGAACATTTTGTCCAAACTAAGGAGTTCATCATTTGCCACCTCAGGAAATTTCGAAAACTTAAATCACATTGTGTAAGCCACAATCAATCATTTCCTTTATGCTTTTCTCTGCAAACTCAATGTACGTGCTGAGGAAATGATACCACCTGGCTGTGTCTTAATGTCTCTCATCAGCAAGGCAGTTGCTGTAGATAGTCCTTCAATGTATCCTATGTCTCACATGGAGCACCAGGCCTGTGCCTGGCCTGTGGAAGCATCCCAGGAAGGTCAGTCATGTTTGAGTGTCCATGTCAGTCTAACTCACTTTGGCTAAACTACCTCCTGACTGCACACACTCCCATGGCCCCTCACCTTGTCATTGATATTAGGATGGGGATTTCCTTGTAATTTTTCAAGGACAATTTTCTTGAGCTTTTCAGGATATGGGTCACCTAAAGAGCATAGTGCAAATATAATCGTTGTTTTTGCTCACACTGAATTCTCATTGGCACCTGTTCAACAATGGTGGTGTTTCTAAGGATTTTACACTCCTTTCTCCATGCATTTTCCTAACCTGAGGAAGGAAGGAAATAATTATTTTCTTTACTGAATCGGGGTTGGTGTGTAGAGCTGTTTGCCTTGTCATTACAAAGTTTTTGTGTACTACCTGAGGCAAAGAGGACAATGAGATTCCTATTAGAAGCCTGGTGAGAAGTTTCTGCCAGGCCTTGAAATGTGGCAGTTTCAAATTCATTTCTTGCATTCCTATGCTACATTATATAGATGATTCATTTTTAACTCAACAAAAATGTGAGCAAATATATATTCTGAGGTTGTTTTTACAACTTTAGCTGTAAAAGTTTAGAAATAACGTCAGTATGAGGTTAGGGTAGTGATATACCAACTCGCACTACTCTTGTTTTCTGTATAATTAGTTTTTGACCTGTGGTACCCAAACAGAAGTGTGTGTGTGATTATGAACTGTCACATAGGAGTACGTTTGTGAATTGCCACCAACTTCAGGAAACGTGCATCACCAGTCCCCAGAATCCCTCTGTTGTCATCTCATTTCTCTTCTCTAAAATAACCAATTCCCATTGGCAGGGGTTATTTTTACCCATTTTCTATGACCAAGAGTTGAAATTATAGAAGTGAAATTTGGAGGTTAGGAAGAGGGTCAGTGGGTAGCGTTCTTGTTTTTCAAGCATGAGGACCTGAGTTTGCATCCCCGGTAGGCCAAGTGAGAGATCTGGTCTCAAAAAAAAGGGTGGAGAATGATTGAGGAGGACAGTCAACGTCTGCCTCTGACCTCCAGATGCATGCACACACATGCTCATGCAGACATGTGCTCATGCACACACATGCACACACATGCTCATGCACATACACATGCACATGCACACACATGCTCATGCACACACATGCTCATGCACACACATGCTCATGCACACACATGCACACACACACACATGCTCATGCACACACATGCACACATGCACACAATGCTCATGTATACACATGCACATGCACACACATGCTCATGCACACACATGCACACACACACATGCTCATGCACACACATGCATATGCACACACATGCTCATGCACACACATGCACATGCACACACATGCTCATGCACACACGTGCTCATGCACACACGTGCTCATGCACACACATGCTCATGCACACACACATGCTCATGCACACACATGCTCATGCACACACATGCACATGCACACACATGCACATACATGCTCATGCACACACACATGCTCATGCACACACATGCACACACACATACATGCTCATGCACACACATGCACACATGCACACACATGCTCATGCACACACATGCACACGCACACACATGCTCATGCACACACATGCGCACACACACATGTGAGTACTTTCTGTTTGTGCAGAAGGTTCCCTAGGAAAGGGGAGAAAGTTTAAGTTAATTATTTTAATGGAAATTTATTATACACATGCATGCATCAATCTCTTTTTGCCAGTTTAGAATTATAAAACGTGACTAGTACTTACAAAGTTATATACTACTCAAGTGGCTCAGTTGTCTCATGTAAATTACATAAAGGAATCTTTAGAAATGAGAAAAATAAGAAAGATTAGAACAGGAATTTCTGTTGCAGTATTCAGAAAAAAAATGAACACATTGAGAAGCAAAATGTAGATTATACAATAATTCTCCTAAAACTCTTGCTCAACTCTTCACACCTTCAGTATGTGCACACAGTGCCAAGAGTCCCTCACACCCTTGTCACTTTTGGTGACTTAGTGTGCTATCATGCTCTGTACCATGGGGCTCAGCCTGGCTGAACATTACAGTCATGTAGTTTTTTCTGACCACTCACACAGAGTGGCATTCTTCTATTGCAATTGAAACCAAATGGCAGGCTGATCGTCTGTCTGTCTGCCTGTGAGAACTTGTTTTACAAACAGACAATTGGAATGAGCATGGCACTCCAGACATTTCTGGGAGCTAATATTTTCTTTGATGAGAATGTGACTCATGGCCTGAGCCTCTGTCTCTTCAGTGGAAATTCTCAATATGTGTTGACATTACTACGGAGAATTACTTGGTGTTACCTGAGAGGGGGATGTTGTTGAGCCTCTGTGCACCCAGGAAGGGCTCTGGGACTTTTGTGATTACTCCTGTGGCTGTGGATGTGGCACAGGATAAAACCTATCAGCAACAACACCTTGGCTTCACCTAACACTTCTAAATGTCACATGCTGGTTTTTAAATCTCATCTCATTCCCAGAGTAACTCTGTGTCACGGGTAAAAAAAGTATGAACCAGGGAAAGAAAGCAAAGCTTGGGCGAGACTGAGAGATCTGAGGACAACGTTGCAGACTAAACCATGACCAGCCCCCTCCTCAATGCCCACAGCCAGGCTTGACCCATCACACTGCTTAGAATTATTTGTTTTTAAAGCCAAAACACTGTTTGGATTGTTTCTAAAACAGTGATTCTTTCTAAATCAATATGTAGGACCCAAAGAACTTAGGTTTCTATTTTAAAATATGAGGAGCTAAGAATGTAGCCCCAGGTGATAAGTTGCTGCCCCAGCATATATGAAGCCTTGAGTCCTGTCCCCAGAATCACACAGGACCAGCTGTGGTGGCACAGGATCACACAGGACCAACCATGGCGGCACAGAATCTCACAGGACCAGTCATGGTGGCACAGGATCACATAGGACCAGTCATGGTGGCACAGAACCACACAGGACCAGCTGTGGTGGCACAGGATCACACAGGACCAGCCATGGTGGCACAGGATCACATAGGGCCAGCTATGGTGGCACAGGTTCACATAGGACCAGTCATGGTGGCACAGGATCACATAGGACCAGTCATTGTGGCACAGGATCACACAGGACCAACCATGGCGGCACAGAATCTCACAGGACCAGTCATGGTGGCACAGGATCACATAGGACCAGCCATGGTGGCACAGAACCACACAGGACCAGCCATGGTGGCACAGAATTACACAGGACCAGCCATGGTGGCACATGCCTGTACACCCAGCACTTAGGAGGTAATGGTGAGAGGGCCATCCTTGGCTACACAAGCCTCTTTCCCAAAAAATACTAAAATTAATAATAAAGATGTTGAATTTTATCTTTCTCTACTTTTTGCTTGATTATCCAGTCAGTGTCCATAGTGCAGTCAACGCCATAAATGAGAGTTTATGTGAGTCCGAATTTCCCATGAGCCTGTGTTAAAATGCAATGCTGCTTGCTAAAAGTGAGGCCTCAGATGAACCCAAGTGTTTTATATTTTTTATGTTTGTATTACATATTGTGTCCTTGACAAGTGTTTTGGAAATAGGAGCTCTGCTCTCAGAAGCCCTCAGAGGCGCTCCCTGGGAGAGGTGGAGGGAACAGCACAGAATTTTAGTTATTTGCTGCATTAAAATGACTGTCTTCCCTCTGTTGCTTTATGCTGATAAAAACTACTGTTGGCACTTGCTGGGTTCCAGGCGCTGATTGTCACATTAGAGTTCAGGCCTTGGGATCTGTCTTAGGCATTATTTCATCACAAATGGCTTCAGCAATACAGTTTTCATGGTATTTGAACAATCAGTTTTGTGGTTGTGACTTGAGCAAATTTCATTTGCGGCACATATGTGCCAGAGAGAAACCAGGATTTTAAGAAAATTATAGAAATTAATTATTTTGCTTAAAATTCTCTTTGGTGATGCCATTCTTTATTGGTAGCTGTCATTTCTCGTGCCTGGGGTTTTCGATTCAGATAACACATCAAAGAAGTGTGACTGTTCAAGAAAGAACCGCTGCCCAAGAGCCCAGAGCATCGGCTTGTTCAGATGTCTGTGGTTTGCTAATGAGTCTGACAAATGTCACAATCTTCCTGGCCCATGAAGTTCACTCCTGTGAGATCCCACTTCTAGTGGGCATTATTTCATCATGTTTCTTTCAATATAATGAGAAAATAGATGAGAGAGTGCTTTGAACTTATAGACTGCTTAGCTGACATGGACGTATTGCTAGCATTATTGGTTATGTCTACCAGAATACCTTCCTTAATAAAGCGAGATTAACTTGAAAGGGTGTGAGATCTACTACCTTTAGATTAGTGCTAGTTGGGGGAATGTTAGCTGACAGGGAAATATCAGATCTATTATCTGTTTTGTTACTGCCTTTCAGGCTTCCAGCACTTGGCAAAAGGGGATGAGATTGAGGAAACACAGAGAAGACAGGAGATAAGAGGGAAATAATACCTAGAAAGACTTCTGCTGAGACAGCCTGTGACAGTCGGCCTCTGGTCTTTCCCGACTCTATTCATCTGTGCTTGTATTTCGTTTTCTACTGTTCACTGGACTAAGATTAGAATCTTGGATTTAATTAAATGCTCAAGAAGTATCTCAGGTACTGATGTAGGCTTTCAACGGTTTCTTTAACACTCTGAAATTTGGGTAGGATTAGGAAAGGGAATCAACTGAGAGCATGCTGGAAGGCTGCCTTGTCCTAAACATGTGTGATAGGTCACAATGTTGTCATGACAACCCTATAGCAGAGGTCAGGTTCTCCTCAGTTTATATACAAGAACAAGACATTATCAAAAAGCATCACTGTAGTCCAGACCATACACCTAGTGAATGAGGAGGCAGCACACAGCTGTTGACATCCACCATAGTGACTTTGCAGTGAAATGCTTATTGATTTGATGTTTTGGTCACCAAGGTCATACTCTCTAATGTTACTGATAATTGTGTTGATAAAAGATGAAAAATGATTAACTTTGTTTTTACAAATAAACATCAGGGTGTTTGTACCACGTAAGATATTTGCTGTACAAAGAACTCTAAACTACCCAATATTTCTAAGATGTTTTATTTCCATTTCACATAAAATGAAGACAACAGCAATAAAACTAAGCAAACCTCGTATTTCTAGTGGGCAAGAACAGTTCTCCTCCAGGCAGGTGACTCAGGTGTCCAATTCCCTTCCTTTTTGTGGGGCTCCCACTATAAACACATGTGATGTGAGAGACCACATGACGAGGAAGAAGGTGGCCACTACATCCACTTCTCCTTTTCTGGTGAGAGGTAGCAGTGTGGTCCACTTAACTACAACCCCTGGGAATAGTAATCTCTGGATGATGGAGTTACACATTCAAGAGGCACTAAATCTNTCTTACAGCTTGCAGTAACAAGTATTTTACCAAGTGTGATGGCTAGTTTTTTTGTCAGTTGACCCAAGCCAGAGTCATCTGAAAGGAGGGAACCTCAATTGAGGAAATACCTCCATAACGTCTGGCTGTAGGGCATCTTCCTAATTAGTGATTGATAGGAGAGGGCCCAGCCCAGGGTGGGTGGTGTCATCCCTGGGCTGGTGGTCCTGGGTTCTGTAAGAAAGCAGGCTGAGCAAGCTATGTCAGCAAGCCAGTGAGCAGCACCCATCCATGCCCTCTGCATCAGCTCCGGCCTCCAGGTTTCAGCC
Source organism: Neotoma lepida (assembly GCA_001675575.1). Classification (NCBI taxonomy): domain Eukaryota; kingdom Metazoa; phylum Chordata; class Mammalia; order Rodentia; family Cricetidae; genus Neotoma; species Neotoma lepida. The sequence continues at coordinate 126,750 of LZPO01076080.1, forward strand.
TTGTTTGAGTTCCTGTCCTGACTTCCTTTAGTAATGAACTATGATGTGGAAGTGTAAGCCAAGTAAACATTTTCCTCCCCAGCTTGCTTTTGGTTGTGATGTTTCATCACAGCAATAGGAACCCTACCTAGAACACCGAGTATGCTGATACTCCTACTCAGACCCTCCATCTTCCTAGTCTCTGCAACTAATTCTCTATGATTTTCTACTTGGGCACAAACACCATATATTTCATGACAGTTCACTATATGTACCAAGTAAACATGAGAATTTCCAAGGTTTATTTCTGGCCACTACAATAGCAGTGTGGACCCCTTGGTAGGTATGTGTGCTGGAGGTGGAGAAAATCAAGTTCATGGAATCTGGGATCTATGTAGTTACCCAAGNATTTCAGCATCCATTAGCCCGCCATATCTAGTAGGTAGTTTCTAAGAACACATACGCATTGATACGTAGCTAAGAGAGTTTCATGGATAGGATTTGGTAATGGTGAATATCATTCTTGCTCCTAGTTCACTACCCAGAACTGTGTGATGTGACCGCAGCTAATAGCAGGGAGACAGTGGANTGATGTGTGTGATGAAGACAGAGGGATAATGGGTTACTAAATAGCTCATCATTCTCTGCCTCAGTGAGAAATGCTTTTTAAAACATGTTTCTATTGGCCACATTCGTCCATTTGACAAATGACTAAATGTGTTCAGAGAAGTGCAAAGATACTGAGAACAATTCCTGCTGTCCTATGAGCAGGAAGAGGTAGGACCTGCAAAAGAGCTACTTGGCAGTGGCTAAAAGCTCCCGAGTGTCATTTGAGTATGTAAAATGTGTTTACACATACGCAAAATGTGAGTTAAGCCTGATTTGATTATATTTGCTAAGAGTACGAATTTGACTTTCAGTGTACTGTGTATGATTCTGTCATTTGAAAGACAGAGTGTGTTTGCAGAGCTCCCTTTAGTCTCTCATCCTGAAAATAATCCGTATGTGTAACTAGATGGAATGTGTTCTGTGAAAAAGTCACGTACTCACGGACNTAAGGAATATGGCTTAGATAATGTGGGCTTTCTTCCTCTGAGTATGTCTGACCTCAGTCCCTTTGCCTGGAGAGACACGGAGTGCATAAAATGTTTTCATGGTCCTGTGAAACTAAAAATCATGTTGATGTCTGTGATCCATACTGCCACCAGGGACCAGGTTGATGTCCACCATCTGTGATGCTACCAGAAACCATGTAGAAATCCATGATCCATGCTGCTTCTGGCTGCTGTGGACAAGGAAGCTTCTTTTGCAGTGGTACAGATGACTGCAGACTCATAACCTAGAATGAGAGACATCGAAGGAGGAAGAGGAGACAACATCTTCCTCCATCCAAAAGGAGAAACTGTGATAAAGATGCCAAAATCTAGCTCTTCACAGCTGATGGCTTCTGGTGGGGTGGGGTAAGGAAGGAAGGACTCAGTTTTCTTTAAGGGCCTGGTCATTGACAGTTTGACCATGCTCCAATAAGCATATGGGCAACACAAATCGGACTTGGTGGGGTTGTTTGGGGGTGGGGTAAGGGTGGGAGAATGGACCTGGGAGGAATGGTAAGTGAGGGTGATCAGGGTGTATTGTACGAAATTCAGAAATAATTAATAAAATTATTATGTTGGAGACAAATACTTTTGAAATCTAAATTAAGAGTAGATATACTGGCTAGGAAATGTTAGCATTAAATGTATAGCTTGCTTTTATTTGAACAAAAAGAGATCTGTAGGGGAAGGTGAGGGATGAGAGAAAGGATAATGGAATATCTGTGATATAGGAATGAAGGGTTGCTGAGGGGAGAAGGGAACAGGGGTGGGGTGGGAGGAAGTCATTAAACAGAAAGAATATATGCAAGTATCATAATGAAACCCGTTATTTTGTATGCTAATTTTAAAAGCTTAAAAATATTTGCTAGATAAATGAATGAATTGGAACCACAGGTTTTCAGGAAGGGACACTGGAAGATAATCACTCAGAACTTTTTTAATACCTTAACTCCTGTTCTTATCCTCCTGCTGGACCCGGCGTCCTCTCACTTAGAAGATGGTGAATGATTAACCCTCTCATCTTGTCTATAAGTTTGACTTTGCATTCTTTTAAGCACATAACGTAAGTTCCTGCTTTGGTAGCCAGTGACTACATGCAGCAATACTAAAAAAGGTGGCTTCCTGGGTAAAGACACTGATCATCACGCCTGACGACCCAAGTTGTGTGCCAGAACCTACATAGTAGAAGGAGAGAACAGAGTCCCACAAGTCCTGTGGCCTCCACACAAGCACCATAACATGTGTGTGTGCACGGGCATGCACAAACACACACACACATATACACACACACACACACACAATGAATAAATGAAAAATTTTAAACATCTCTTTCTGTGACTACCACTGTTCCCTCTGTATATACTTTTCTTCCAGATAAAATATGTCCTTATGCATGACTTTATTTTAAAAGCAGGACCTTATTATGTAGCCTGGGTTATCCTTGAACTTGTAATCCTCCTGCCTCAGCCTCCCAAGCTTGTTAAGTACACCAACAGGACCTTTCAGAGATATTCTCTAACTGAATCTTATATGCACTTTACAGTATTGTTATCTGTGGTCAGTGTACTTTACATCAGCTCTGTAGAAACAGTTAATCTTACACAGCTAAACTCTGTCATTTGAACATCTCTCAATTTCCGGGTCCCTCCCTGTCTCTGGTGGCTATGCATCGCTACTCCNGTGAATGGACGTGGATTTTTTCAATGCCATTGATACTTGGTGACATTGGACACCTTTTTAAATCCTATTGGTCATTTATATGTGTTTAAAATTTTTTGTGCTCAAGTGCTTACCTTTAAGTCGATTTGTTTGAATTTTTACTATTGGATTCTCTAATCTTGCTATTTATGTTAGATATTAACCTCCGTTTACATCTGCTGTTTGGGAATGTTTTATACCATCTCACAGGGTTCTTCTTCATCTTATCAATTTGGCGCATATAGTGTGGTGGTTTGAATGAGAATGTCCCCCATAGGCTCATGTATTTGAATGTTTGGTCCCCAGTTGATGAAACTGTTTGGGAAGGATTAAGAGATAGGTCCTTGTTGGAGGAGGTGTGTCACTGGGGATGGGTTTGAGTTTTGTGCATGGCAATAGAGATGGATCTATTTTCAATCTTCTACATGTTGATATTCTGTTAAGCCAACACCATGTGTTGAAGATGCTTCCTTTTTTCCATTGTACAATTTTGGCTTCTTTGTAAAACATCAGGTGTTTATAGGTGTGTGGATTAATGTCAGGGTCTTCAATTTATTTCCATTGGTCCACATGTCAGTTTTTTGCCAAAACCAAGCTGTTTTTATTACTATAGGTCTATAGTAGAGCTTGAGGTCAGGGATGGTGATGCCTCCAGAGGTTGCTTTGTTGTACAGGATTTTTTTTAGCTATCCTGGGTTTTTTTGTTTTTCCATATGAAGTTGAGTATTGTTCTTTCCAAGTCTGTGAAGAATTGTGTTGGGATTTTGATGGGGATTGCATTGAATCTGTAGATTGTTTTTGGTAAGATTGCCATTTTTACTATGTTAATCCTACCTATCCATGAGCATGGGAGATCTTTCCATTTTCTGATATCTTCTTCAATTTCTTTCTTCAGAGACTTAAAGTTCTTGTCATACAGGTCTTTCATTTACTTAGAGTTACCGCCAGGTATTTTATATTATCTGCGGCTATTGTAAAGGGTGATGTTTCTCTGATTTCTTTCTCAGTCCGTTTATCATTTGTATATAGGAGAGCTACTGATTTTTTTTTGAGTTAATCTTGTATCCTGCCACATTACTGAAGGTGTTTATCAGCTGTAGGAGTTCCCTGGTAGAATTTTTGTGGTCACTTATGTATACTATCATATTAACTGCAAATAGCGAAAGTTTGACTTTCTCCTTTCCAATTTGTATCCCCTTGATTTCCTTTTGTTGTCTTACTTCTCTAGCTAGAACTTCAAGTACTATATTGAATAGATATGGGGAGAGTGGACAGCCTTGTCTTGTTCCTGATTTTAGTGGAATCACTTTGAGTTTTTCTCCATTTAATTTGACCTTGGCTGTCAGCTTGCTGTAAATTGCGTTATTATGTTTATATATGTTCCTTGTGTCCCTGATCTCTCCAAGATCTTTATCATGAAGGGGTGTTGGATTTTGTCAAAGGCTTTTTCAGCATCTAATGAGATGATCATGTGGTTTTATTCTTTCAATTTGTTTATATGGTGTATTATATTGACAGATTTTTGTATGTTGAACCATCTTTGTATCCCTGGGATGAAGCCTACTTGGTTATGGTGGATAATTTTTTGATGTGTTCTTGGATTTGGTTTGCCAGTATTTTACCATCCATGTTCATGAGGGAGATTGGTCGGTAATTCTCTCTTTGTTGCATCTTTGTGTGGTTTGGGTAGCCTCATACAAAGTGTTTGATAATGTTCCTTCTGTTTCTATTGCGTGGAACAATTTGAAGAGTATTGGTATTAGTTCTTCTTTGAAATTCTGGTAGAATTCTGCACTGAAACCATGTGGTCCTGGGTTTTTTTGTTTTGTTTTGTTTTTTTTGGTTGAGAGACTTTTAATGATTGTTTCTATTTCTTAGGGGTTATTGGTCTATTTCAATAATTTATCTGGTCTTGATTTAATTTTGGTATGTGGTACCTATCCAGAAAATTGTCCATTTCTTTTAGATTTTCCAATTTTGTGGAGTACAGGTTTTTGAAGTATGAACTGATGATTCTCTGGATTTTCTCATTGTCTGTTGTTATGTCTCCCATTTTATTTCTGATTTTGTTGATTTGTGTGTTCCCTCTCTGCCTTTTGGTTAGTTTGGATAAGGGTTTGTCTATCTTGTTGATTTTCTCAAAGAACCAACTCTTTGTTTCATTGATGCTTTGTTTTTCTTTGTTTTCTTTGTTTTTATTCTCTTTGTTTATATTTTTTTGATTTCAGCCCTCACTTTGGTTATTTCCTGGCATCTATTCCTCCTGGGTGAGTTTACCTCTTTGTTCTAGAGCTTTTAGGTTTGTTGTTAAGTTGCTAATGTAAGATTTCTCCAACTTCTTTATGTGGGCATTTAGTGCTATGAATTTTCTTATTACCACTGCTTTCATAGTATTCCATAAGTTTGGGTATATTGTACATTCATTTTCATTGAATTCTAGGAAGTCTTTAATTTCTTCATTTTTTTTCTTGACCCATTGGTGCTTCAGTTGGGCATTATTCAGTTTCCACGAGATTGTAGGCTTTCTGTAATTTTTGTTGTTGTTGAAATCTAACATTAAGCCATGGTGGTCTGATAAAATACAGGTGGTTATTCCAATTTGTTTTGTATCTGTTGAGATTTGCTTTGTGACCGAGTATGTGGTTGATTTTAAAGAAGGTTCCATGGGGTGCTGAGGAGAAGGTATATTCTTTTGTGTTAAGGTGGAATGTTCTGTAGATATCTATCAAATTCATTTGAGCCATAACATCTGTTAGGTCCCTTATTTCTCTGTTAAGTTTCTGTCTGGCAGACCTGTCCATTGGTGAAAATGAGGTGTTGAAGTCTCTTGCTATTAGTGTATGGAGTTTGATGTGTGATTTAAGCTTTAGTAGTGTTTCTTTTACAAATGTGGGTGCCCTTGTATTTGGGGAATAATATTCAGAATTGAGACTTCATCTTGGTGGATTTTTCCTGTGATGAATATGTAATGTCCTTCCTGATCTCTTTTGATTGATTTTAGTTTGAAGTCTATTTTATTAGATATTAGGATAGCTATATCAGCTTGTTGTCTTAAGTCCATTTGATTAGAAAGTCTTTTCCCAGCCTTTTACTCTGAAGTAGTGTCTGTCTTTGAAGCTGAGGTGTGTTTCTTGTATGCAGCAGAAGGATGGGTCCTGTTTTCATATCCATTCCGTTAGCCTGTGTCTTTTTATAGGCGAATTGAGTCCATTGATATTAGGGGATATTAATGACCGGTGATTGTTAATTCCTGTTATCTTTTTGTGATAGTGTGTGTGTGTATTTCTCTTCTTTGGGATTTGCTGCTATGGGGTTATCTATTGCCTGTGTTTTTGTGCATGCATCTAAAAGTTGGAGTTTTCCTTCTAGTGCTTTCTGTGGATTTGTGGATCAGTATTGTTTAAATCTGGTTTTGTCTTAGAATGTCTTGTTCACTCTGTCTATGGTGATTGAAAGTTTTGTTGGGTATATTAGTCTGGACTGCCAGACTAATGGTCTCTTAATGTCTGCATTATGTCTGTCCAGGACCTTCTGGCTTTCAGAGTCTCCATTGAGAAATCGAGTATTACTCGGATGAATCTGCTTTTATAAGTCACTTGGCCTTTTTCCTTTGCTGCTCTTAATACTCTTACTTTATTCTGTATGTTTAGTGATTTAATTATTATGTGGCAAGGGGAATTTTGGGGGGTCTAGTTTATTGGGTGTTCTATAAGCTTCTTGTATCTTCATAGGTATTTCTTCTTTAAGTTAGGAAAGTTTTTTTTTCTATGATTTTGTTGAGTATAATTTTCTGTGCCTTTGAGTTGGTATTCTTCTCCTTCTTCTACCCCTATTACTCTTAAGTTTGGCCTTCTCATAGTGTCCCAGATTTCCTGGACGTTTTGTGTTATGACTTTTTTGGCTTTAGTGTTTTCTTTGACTGACGAATCAACTTCCTCTATTGCATCCTCCACGCCAGAGATTCTCTCTTTCATCTGTTGTGTTTTGTTGGTTATGCTTGCATCTGTAGTTCCTATTCATTTACTCAGATTTCCTGTTTCCAGCATTCTCTTGGTTTGTGTTTTTTTTCATTGCTTCTATTTCAATTTTCATATCTTGATAGTTCTCTTGCCCTGTTTGTTGTTTTCTTGGTTTTCTTGGCTTTCTTTAAGGGATTTATTGATTTCTTCCAATTTTTTGTTTATTTTTTCCTCAATTTCTTTAAGGGAATTTTTCATTTCCTCTTTAAAGGCCTCTATCATCTTCATAAAGTAATTTTTAAGGTTTCTTTCTTCTGCTTCTTCTATGTTGTGATGTTCGTCTTGCTGTTGTAGAACCACTAGTTCTGGTGGTGCAATATTGCTCTTTATGCTGTTGTATGTACTTTTGCATTGGAGTCTACCCATCCCTTCCTGCAATAGATGCAAGAGGTGCTTGTGTCTGAGCAAGCTGCTCTTAGTCCAATCTGTGCTTGCTGTGTCTGTGTCTCAGGGGACCACTCTGGGTCCAATCGTAGCTTTTGGTCCAATTGGAGCTGGTGGATTCTGTGTCTCAGGGAGGTGTTCTTGGTCCAATCAGAGCTGGTGATTCTGCGTCTCAGGAAGCCACTGAGGTCGCAGGGGGATGTGAGGATTTAGGGTAGGGCATGGGTCTTGTAGAGTGCATGGTCCAATGGGGGATTTCGGTGCGGGAGCCTGACTAAAGGTGTCTTCCCTGTTGGGGTAGTGATGGGTGGTCTAGTTGAATATTTTTTACATTAAATGCTACTTAATTAAATTTCAAGTTTACTTAGCTAATACACTTCACATGTTTATTATGTCATTTATTGTAAAAACAGATTTTTTATTGTTTCAGATTTTCCTAACAATCTAATCAAGTAATACAGTAATAAGGCATACCTGAGGTTAAAGATGACAAGGTTGACCTTTTAAAGGAAACATTTTAAGACTTCATGGACCACACTGTACTGTACATTTCTGTTAGGATATTCCATTTCTCCTTCTTCACCAGTTAAGAACAACTTCCTATTAAAGTCCTATTATTAGAGGTTAAACAAATAGAGGACTTGTATTGGACTCACATTCCTGGTGTTTTAGGGCCAGAAGAAATTTTCAGTGATTTAATCAAAATATCATTTTTCAGACAAGAAAATGGAAACATGAATTGATTACCTCTGGTAGCACTGTGTGTGTATGCACATGTGTGTTTATGTACATAGAGGTACTGATAATAACAGGAAGTTTATTTGCAATACTTAGGTTCATCAGTAAGATGCTAAATACTTTTCTTCACTTGTGTGAGTGTGTGTTTGTGTGTGTGTGTGTGTGTGTGTGTGTGTGTGCGCGCGCGCGCACGCGCGCATGCCTGCACACATATGTGGGCAGCTATGCTTACCTGTGCTTGCATATGGAGGTCAGAGGCCGGTTTCTCTGGTATCTTCACCTTATTTTATGAGACAGGGTCTCCCCCTGAATCAAGAGTTTTCCATTTTAATGAGANTACCTTGTAAGTGAGTGCTCAGGATCCACGTGTCTCCGTGCTCTTTTGCCACCAAGCTTTTTATGTGTTTCCTCACTGAGCTGTCTCCTCAGCCTACTTGTTGCTGTTTATGCATCGACCTGCTAATTTTGTCCTTTCTGTGATGTGTTGCTGCTTCTACCTCCATTATCATCTTTAAATAAAAGAAGCCCAGGGAGGGCAAGTAGGCTCCCGTGTCATACACCTTGGAAATGGTGACGTTGGGAGTTGCATCTATTCATTTAGCTCTCTGAGCTATCATGTTAAAATCAGGTACTACCTAAGTTATAGGGTGGAGCTCTGATTAGACCTGGAGTAGAGCCAAGGACTGTGCCTGAATTCCTTGTGAATGTTCTCTGAAATGTTGAGATGTGTAGTGTTTGAACTGTGCCAACTGGATATGAGACTGAGTGTTGGTGGAGTAATGGAGTAAAGGAAGCCGGTGCTGCCACAGAGTGAGAGTAGCAAACAGAGATGTCTCAGGAGGTAGGATGGTGTGCATGATCTGCATGGATAAGGAATTTTCAATGTTGAGACCTCTTTCTGTGCATCCAGAGATGGTGGTTGTGCAGAGGTTTCCATCTGGCTGTGAGATGAACCTTTCTAAATGGATCAAAGCAAGTGACTGTGGCAAAGCTCACCCCATTTCTGCTAGACCCCGTTCTTCCTCTCCACATCCCTCACTTCTGATAGAGCTTCCTACTTGGCTGCTGTGTGTCTTCTGAAGGGTTTCCTCAGCGATTTCCAATGGTTCTCCAGACAGAGGACATAAAGACCACACTTCTGTTGGCCTCTTCTGAGCTGTGAATATTGGAGAGATGAGATATAAAACCATTATTGACATTATCCCTTATGAGTGGATCTTTCTGGAATGATGCAGAGGATGAATAGGGAAGGCACGGAGTTCATTCTCATTGTGTAGCTTCTTGCTGTGGTGTGAACAGCTCCAGGTGAAGTGTGGAGTTTTTGATCTGTGCCCATCATTCATCAAGTGACTTGTCAGTGACTTCTTACCCACTGAAGAGCATAAATGAAATGTGTGTGTGAAGAAATCGAAGGTACAAAATTCCACTGGAAGTTCTAGTGTTGAGAGATCTTTCTTTGCATCCAGAGATGGTGGTGGTTCAGAGGCCCTTGTCCCTTATCCTAGGCCCTTCTGGGAGTCTTTATAGTAGAATGGCACTTTGGAACAATTAAGAGTCATGTGAAAATGCCATTGGGTACAGAATATATCCCCTACCAAATTATACGACAGAAGCAATCACACTGTTACTGTGAACTTAGCACAAGCAAATGTTTCTGAAATTTTTTCTAAAGGAAACATACAAAGATTATCGGTTAAATGTGTATTTAAATAAGAGACACCCTGGGCACAAAGTACCATGGATTGTGACTCTCATTTTTGATTGCAACTGTACCCTGTAAAGCAAATTGCTATTGGCTTACATGCTCATTGGCAAGGCACCATACTGTGAAGGGTCAGACAAATGTCTTTCTATCAAAGTGAGCTGAGTGACAGTCACTCTGGGGACCTGGATGACCAACTTACAAAATAGTAAAAACAGAGGAGGATCTTGGCCCATGGGTATGCATTTGAAAGGGTTGAACATCGTGTGTTCTGGGGGATCCGTGTGTACATCATTATTTAGACTGTGTTAGCTCAGCTTTCTTGTAGAATCTTAAAGACTTAACAACAAACACAAAAAGGATCTATTAAATGACCAGATTCATAGTCAATAGTAAGTGCTCAAAAAGCAGTGGAAGAAGTAAACTGTGATAATGAACTCAAATATAGATTATTAGAAGTTGTTAAGTTTTCTGTCAGATGTTTGCTGTTCATCTCCTGCCATGAGTCTTGGAATGAAGTCTTCTGTGACCATGACTGATTTAATAAAGGAANACAAAATATTCAGTGAAGTAGCTCATCTTCTCCCATTTTTATTGCCATATAGTTTTGAAGAAACAAAGTCAGTCTAAAGAAAGCCCTAGAATCTGAGACACAGGTACAGCGTTGGTCACATTTCCAGGCAGAGGAGACACGTGGCTCTCTGAGCTCCTGTGATGCAGCCACATTGCAGAGAGACAGTGGCCTGAGCTGTTCATGGCAGCACATCCCACGGAGTGTCCCACAGTGTCTCATGAGGCCACCATGGAGGAAAAGGACAAGCTTCTTCTTTAAAAAGTTAAAAGAAAGATAACTTATAAAACCATAAGAATAACACAAGACCAATAAATAAAAGGAAAAAGGAAGACTGGAGGCAAGAAAAGAGACTACAGAATACAGTGTTGGTTATAGTGCTGGAATAGGAGAGACTGAGTAAAAGGGGAAGTGTAATCTGTGAATTCATCTCTTGACAGGAAAAAGCTGGGGAGACACCCAGTCAATAATCTCATCCCCAGAAGTCATGTGAAAGAGCCAGCTGTATGACCCCATCTGTAGTCCCTGGTGATAGGCAGACACAGGAGAGGTCCCAGAGACTCTCTGGCCAGCCAGCTCAGCCTGATAGGCCCAAGTGCTACTGAGAGACCATCTCAAAACAAGGTAGATAGCTCTTGAGGAATGGCACCCAAGGTTGGCCTGTGACCACACTGTGCACACACACATGTGCATGCATGCGAACACGAACACGCGCAAAATGAATACATTAAATAAAACCAAATAACGTAAAGTAAACACGGGGCTGTTTCCAAACCAAGGAAGAAACAATAATGAAGCATCTCTCTGTAAATGGAGTTTGATTGGAGTAGAAAGTTGCTTTCAGTGAAGAGCAGTAGAAAAGGAGCCATGGCAAACATCCTGAAAGGCAAGCAGCCAAAGGCTGTTTTCCCTCCTGCCTTACCTCAAACTGTCAGACCCAGGCTAAAGCCATGCCATTGGTGGTAGCGTGTGCTTGGGAACCAGCCAGCGATAGTTGAGTCAAATTCTCAGCTGCTTTCTTTTGGAAAAATCCCAACACATTTTCATTTGAGAGCTGCCTCTGATTTTTTTCCCATTAACCAGAATTGTTTCTAAATTCTTTATCCAAATCTTGCTCTTGAATGTCCTTGAAGAGGTTTTTGGAGGATTATGTAAAGCATTGTCCCCTTTGGAGCTTCAATGTGGGCCCAGGAGATGTTGGGAAATGCTTGTAATTTTTATGCAGGTAGAAGGACACCCAGCTGAATGCCAGACTGTAATTCCACCAGCAAGTTCAGATGCCATTCAAAACTGGAAGGGACATTTTGAATGCTTTATTAGTAATACCGTATCGCCAACACTGAATTACAGCTAGTGTTTTTACAGGAGGGCTAGGAATACTAGGGACATAAAGCAATTTTATAGCCACTTACTTTTGAGGTTAAGGGAGATGACGACTCATCACATCAAGGTCTTTAGTGCATGCCACAAAACCAGACCATGCTGTGTGCAGGCGTGATGCTTTGCCACTTTAGTGTGTGAGGAGGACTGGAGAATAGAGGTCATAGCAGGCTGAAAAGCAGCATGGAATTTGTGCAGTGGGGACAGGGTTTATGATGCTTTTGAGAACACTCCAGTTGCTGTGGAGACACAATCCTAATCCTTATAAGCACTACATTTATACTTTAATTAGAAAACTTCTATTAAGATCAGCCTTTCAGTGAGAGACCATTATCTAAACAGAACACAGTCATTTCAGCTGCTAGATGAAAAACTTGTATTTTAAAAGCCCAGGAAGAAGTGGCTTGAATGTTATCATAAGCTAACACATGGTCCTGAGGTACCCTGCTGCTATCTCCCATCCCAGCACAAGCTTCAAAACCTCAGCCTGCTTGATAATTGTCAGAGTTATTTTAATTTGAGCCATAACCAATTATGTATGTAAAAATATACTGTCAGAATGATCATCAGAGAGGAAGAACATGAAAATGTGGTTTTTCAGCCTGGAGATTAATGAACCCTCAACAATATTATTAACTTTGCAGAATGGGTACCAATTTCTAAACATTCATATCTCAAAATGCTTCAGCTTTCATTTCAAGACAATGAATCCAGCGGATACTCTGACTGGGTCAGGAAGGTACCACTGCAAGTGTTTGGCATGTTTCTTCTGTGTTCCTCATATCAATTTTCCACAAAGGGTTTCTCTTCCCATTTTTCCTCTTCATATTAGTTTGGCATTATGTGAGAGCTTTATTGCCAGTGACACAAGAAGAGGAAAGATAATGTTCAGGCTTATTTTTATTTTTTTAAACATTGGAGATAGACTCTGTTTTCCTGGGTTCGAGCCAGAGCCCTGATAGAACTGTGTATGGTCACACACATGTAGTGTGATTGAGCCCTGCCAGCAAGTATGTAAAAACACAGACAGACTTATCTAGCACTTGGCACAAAACAGATCAGAAGTTGGAAAACAAGAATGACTAGGAAGAGGAACACAGAACAGGATGGAAGAAGAATGATTGGTTTCTTAATGAGTGACTAGGCAGAACAAAGCAGGGGACTAGTAGGTTGTTAGGTTTGTTGTTTGGTTTTGTTTTGTTTTCTTAACTGTCAATTTGACATAACCTAAAGTCACCTGGGAAGAGAGGCTCAATTGAGAAGTTGTCTAGATCATGTTGGCCTATGGGCATGTACTGATTGTTAAGTGATATTGGGAAATCCAGCTCACTGTGAGTAACACCATTCCCTAGGCTGGGCCCTGAAATGTGTAAGAGTGATGAAAACTAGCCGGGTATGAGCAAGCACAGAGGCATCTGTTTCTCTTTGCTCTTGACTGTGGGTATAATGTGGCCTGGTTAGCGGAGTTCCTGCCTTCACTTTCCCTTAGTTTGGACTTCAATCTGCACCTGTAAGCCAAGTAAATCCTTCCCTTGCCTGTGTTGGTTTTTTCAGGACATTTTACCCCAGCAACAGAAATGAAACTTGAACAAGTTCTTGATGAGTGATGGGAGGTGGAACACAGCAGGGTGAAAAAGCCTGCAGGTTTTCTGATATGGTTCTCAAGGAAGGGTAGAACTAACTGGACGGAGCTAACCGGATTATTTGGTTTTCCCATACATAGAGGAAAGGCAGAAGGCCTTGAACAAGAACACAAAGATTTAGAGACTACGCAGAAAATAGAAAAGACTGTCAGTCTACCAGCAGAGGAAAGTTAGTGAGCTGCAGAAGGAAAAGAAAGCCATGGAGAGGGTCTACCTGGAATCAGTTAGAAAAGGAAAGCAAATAAATGTTTGTTTGTTTGTTTGTTTGTTTGTTCCTGAAAAAGAGGCATCAGCTTCCTCTGCACCCTCTCAGGACCCTCAGCTGTCTGGAGGGATGAGGCTTCCCCCTTCGGTAACTGGGCAGAGCTCCAGCTAGCTGAGGAGATGAGGCTGTGGTGTCACTCCTCTCTTCCCTTTGGCCTTGGCCATGTACATGCCCAGGTGCATGGATAAGATGGAGGATTTCAAATGAAGGCCCCAAATGAACAATGGTCTACCTCAGAAAAATTCCCATCTTGGGGACCCTCTTTAAGGCAAAAATCCAAGCAGTCGTGGGAAAGGAATGAAATGTCACAAGCCATTAATTTTATGAAACTCCAACCAAATCAGAGTCAAACCATGAAAAACTGAGGAGAAAAAAGGTCTAGGAATCACTAAGACAACACTAAATCTTCAAAACATAATTAGTGAATTTGACTCAGTCCTCTTAAAAACAATGCTCTATTGTATTTGAAGCTTAGTTGTGCTTAATTAGTTTTTGCATTTTCTCTTAAAACCTTGGAAACATGGTCTCAGAGTTTTCAATTAATTGGGGAGTTAGAATCCCCAAAGGAGTAGGTCAACGCAGAAGCAGCCAGCCAGAGGGCTCTTGCTCTCTGTTGCTCTGAAGATTGGGCTGGACTCATGAATGTTGCCTACAANGGACCACAGGATGAAAACTTGTCTTTCTACACCTGGCCACTCACATTTCTCTGTTGTTACGGGCCACATGTCCCTCTGGCCTGGGAGAATAGCTGCTTGCCATTTATTTTGCTATGCTGACAACTCCTCCTGATGTAGGTTTGGTTTAGAGCTCACTATCTTCTGGACATAAAACCTTCCCTCCTGCCAGTCTGTGTGCTCCCCCTGCCCTGTCCCTGTCTTAGCAGCCATCCACTGTGTAATGATTTAAATGTCTATTTACCAAGCCATAATAGTCCTCACTGGACTGTTAATTCTATCCTTGTGTTCCACAGGACTTCGTATAATATAGAGTCATGGAAGACTTGTTTCATAGGGTCTCATGTTAGCTGTGGTGGTGGGTGATGAACAGAACTGTAGGTTCCCTTGTTTTCTC